>JBBBDQ010001464.1:3245000-3269739 GCA_037127315.1 Ascarosepion bandense | reverse complement strand
TGGACATTCATGAGCCCATCCCGTCAAACCTCACGGTCCTGCATCAAGGTTGAAAAGCCATTCTGATGGCATCCTGCGTTATAAAATAGTGGGGTAATGTAAGTCGTTGCCGGGTTACCTAGCCTTTTTCGCCTGGCTAGATGTCCAGAGCAAGACATCACTCGCCAATTTTTGTTTTGTTTGTCAAATGTGACTGTTTATCCCCACCCTACATGAGAAACCAAAACGAGAATAGAAAAGAAATCGTAGAAAATAATCCCCAATATAGAATTTCGTCTTTGAATCTTCAGGCAGACTTTAACTTGAAATCTCGTCTTCGTTTAGCAACTACTAATGCAACTCGTTAACAATCTCCCTTGTCGTAGTAGATCGCTGGGTAGTGTTCAGCTATAAAATATAGTCAGTCCTCGACTTCCATTAATATACACCAAAATGTTTAACTTTATTAAAAGACCAGCTAGATTGAGAGTGGAACATTCTTAAATATAATTTTTTAGAAGTAATTTTGAAACGTCTCACTATTGCAATTCTTGTACCATTATAGAAATATATCTCAGAACGAGAAGCCGGGGAGCCGAGTTTGAATTCCAGTTGAATCCATTGTATTCACTTATGCGCAAATACCCTTGGGAAAGGTATTAATCCCTCTCTTCCTTCCAGTTATGGATTAAATAACAGGACAGATTGGGTTCTATAGCCTTGGTCGGAAACCAGTCTACCGCAGAAAGCAATGGCTACCTGCTGCGGGATAATCTTCTGCCCAGTCAGTCATGTCTCTTTCGAGACATGATCGCCCAAGCGTGTATCACGTATGGCACTTAACTGACTGATACAGGTAATCACTCCTGCCTCCCATAAGCATGGACCAAGATAGTCTCATGAGAGCAATACACTACGCCTCCTTGGCCTTACCCTCTCCTCCGAAACCATTACAATTGGTCAATAGCTAAATCAACTGCTAGGAAGTTTGGGTTACTGTGTCGGTGCAGAATGTTCTTTCCTCCTGAATTCATCTTACATATAGATAGACTAAACTATCGCCCGGTTCACACTCCACCCACATCTATTGAACAGGTGAAGAGGCTCATCCCTTGTTTCCTGTTTAGGATGTGGTTTCCGGCTTTCTCTTTTCCATTCTTTTTACCCTTACGTAGCCCCCTGCGCATCAGTGGCGTTATCGCCTTGCTCGGGGTGATATGATTAAAAAAAAAAAAAAAAAAAAAATATATATAAATCAACTATCCGTCCGTGCACGGAATACTGCTGTCATATGGTGTCAGGCGCACCCACTGTTCATTTCAGTGTTTTTTACGAACTTCAAAGGAGAATCATTAATGTTATAAATACTGACATGGCTGCTCAACTCCAGCCACTTTCTCTGTTTTATAAATATTTTCATGGCTTCTGCTCCGACGAACTTAAGTCACTGGTGCCCCTGCCACAGGTGTTTACTGGTGCAACCAGACTGGCAACTGGGTCCCACATATTCACAGTTAGATCAAGTAAATGCAGCCGACAATTCTACTCCAACAGCTTCTTTTCTCGCACTTCTCGCCTGTAGAATTCTCTTACATATTCTTGCTTTCCTTCGGCTACAACCTCCAGGAAATTAAATACAATGTCAATACCCATCTCTTAACCACTTGACTCTAGTTCTTTCTACATCTTCCTGTATATTTTTTTTCTTTCTCTCTACCTTTGCAACTGTCATCACACCTGCATTCCAATCTTTCTGTTGCTCCTTTCGAACTGGTTCGTCTTTCTCTTTACCCACTGCCTATCTAATCTTTTTACTCTTATGTAGCCCCTACACATCAATAGCCTTACCGCCTTGCTTGTAGTGAAAGGATTAAAAAATATATATATAATTTTTGTCTACATATAAGCTTGGAACGAAAAATCGGAGAAACAAGTTCGAATTCTACCTTGTATACGTTGCATTCACGGATACTGCTTATCGCTATTAAATCGTATCTAAAAAGACGCAGTGGAAACGTCAATGCCTCCTGTGTAAATATATGGAGACCAATCCTTCAATAAGCGATGATAAAAATGTAGCTGAAAAAAGAATTTATATGAAATCAGCAAAGTGAACAACTGAAATCGAAAATAATTACATAAAAGACTTTAATTCTTTATATCTATCTATCTATATATATATATATATATAAAAAGAAAGGCCAAAAGCTTCCACAGAAATTACACATCGTAAGCTTGCATATATTTGTTTGAGCGACACTTTGATCCTAAAGACACTTTGATCCGAGGTCTACACACTGTGTTGAGCCTAGGGATTATTGATGATCCATTAGTCACCTCTTGTTTTCTCTTTACTCTCGGAAGGGGATGAAGAGGTCATCACTAGAATCTTCTGCGAAGATCAGCAATTATATAAAAAGTGGGACAATGAGAGATTAGCGAAGTATTAAATGCGAGTGGGCAGTGCCGTCAAAAATAACGGCAAAATATTTATATCAATATGCCGTCTAAAATGACGGCAACATATATATTGATGTACCTACTATTGACTAACTTATATTATGACATAATAAAAAGCAAAAAATTACCGAGACACCGGAGCGAGACAGAAGGGATATATATATATATATATATATATATAGAACTATTGAAATGTAGAGACGAATTAGCAGTGTTATACAAACATCGAAAATATTTTCCGATAAAATTTAACTAACCAAAAAATACCTCATTCACATAAAATAATCCCCTCCAAAAATGTAATTAATACCCATGTTTAATCATCAAAATAAAAAAAACGAACATCGTATAAATAAAAGAAACTAAACTCACACAATATTAATAGCAACTTTATTCCACCCACACATAGACTGTAGTAAAATAAAAAGTATCTACCCTTTCTTAAAAACCTTACATCCCAATATAAGAATTACCCTGGCAAAACTAAAAAGTGACCTGTCCAAATTTAAGCTATTCCGCATCCCTCCCCTAACCCAAGGATGTATCACTATGGCTACAAACTGCCAGATAAATTTTACTAAACTCCCACCAGATTTACTTACATATCATATTACCAAAAATAAATCGTTTTCACCATTTATTTTTCATTTCAACATAGCACCGAAACGCGAAATTGTTTGTGTAGTGATACTATGCTTTTATAAACCATTGTAACAAGCATTACTATATATATATATATATATATATATATATATATATATATATATATACTAATTTCAAAACAAGGAATTTATTTATAGTCTCTAGAGGTCTTTCGTCCAACATCCTATCAGGAGAAAATCGTTGTAATCACAAACGAAAAACAGCAACGAAAATGATAAGCAAAAATAGTGGACATATATATATATATATATATATATATATATATATATATATATATAATGAGTGGAAGGAGAAATCGCATGTAAACAATTATTCAGGAACAGTTAAAATAAAATATCCTCCCAAAAATAAAGAAAATAACAAAATATTTCTGCCAGCAGAGAGAAGGTTTTCGTAAAGATATGCAAACTGATTCCAAAATCCTTAATTGATTATTGGAACTAGCTCCATGTAAAATTTTGAACTACTCTTTCTTATACGACTTAGCACAGGCTATATTCTCTACCAGGTGTTGAGCAAGAGCCAATTCCTCCCCTTGTTATCAGTATATATTTATATCAAATTTTTAATTTACCGTTACCCCAATTTGTTCGGATAAAATTTTCGCTGTTGTTTAAAGAAATGTAGTTGTTAAATTTCATTTTTCCCCTTTTACAAGTACTTCCAAAGTAAAATTTAACATCATTATCATCCCAATAAATTCGAGCTCAATAGATGATACTTTCGGACATATACTAGCCATTCACTGGGCTGCTTTATATTTTTCCGGTAGTCTATAAATTATTTTTTGAAGGCCAATTTTTTCTATTAGTTGGGTGACGGATGTTGTTTATGTGGGCTAAATATTTATTTGATATCGTAGCATTATGTTGTGAAATATATTTATCTATGTTTTTAATGCAACTATAACTAACTTTCACATTGTTTTTGTTGTTAGACGTAGGATATATGTATATTTATTAATATATATATATATAATACGTCTCTGTTCATATATTGAGCACTGTTTATTAACACCTGAATAACAATACCATACATATGTACACCTGCCTCATATGTATATTAATTTACGTCACTATATATATATATATATATATATATATAGAATATTTACATATTACATTTACGTTCGAATAATGTAAACACAAAAAAATATTCGAACGCTATCGTGAAATACGTTTCTAATTCAAATTTAAAAATCACTCGTTTCTGATGAAGGACCGAGGGCGGTCTGAAATATAAAATACAATAATAAAAATAAACAAATACTGTCCAAAAAAAGTACATTTGTAAATTCAAAACTTTTTTATTAATATTCTTTCCTATATATATACATATATATATATATATATATATATATATATATATATATATACATATATTTATATATGTATGTATGTAAATATTCTCAAATATACATTGTAAAGAGAAACAGTATGAATAAATCAGAGACAACAGGAAAATTCTAATTTACCTTAGTCGACGCATTTCGTCCACTGACAGAATTGATCAAAGAATAAAAAGCGTTTAGTCAATGGACGAAACTCTTCGTCTAATACAAATTATAATTTTTTCGCACTATGTAATCATCAGATGCCTCTTCTAAATTGACAATATGATATTAAACACATATCTAAACTTAAAAAGTAAGAGTAACTCCACTATTAATAATACGAACACTATTAAAATTAATTGTAACTTCCGAAAAAACACAATGTGCCCACTTAAGGGTCAATTTACGACCAAATGTCAAATGTACAAAGCTAGCATATATTCTAATGGCGATGTTAAGTTTTCTCTTGGTTCTACTGAAAACCAATCGAAATACTGATTTTACAATGATAAATGTACTTTAAGTAATAAAAAATACAGGAATAGCACTGCCCTCTCCAAATATTTTTGGCAACTAAAAAGGAACAAAAACCCATTTATAGCCTAGTATATCATCTTAAAAAACAAATCTTATAATGAAATATGTAATAGATGTAAGTTGTGCCTTTTAGAAAACATATACTAAAACACCTAAAAAAAGCAATTTACTAAACGAAAGAAATGAATTGATGACCTCATGCAGACATAGATATAAATACCTGCTCAAATACAAGACCTGGATTAGCATATATTTTACATGTTATAATTACTTAATTTTTATTATTTTTACCTTATTTTTATCCTATTTCATTTTATATTATTGTTTGTTTATATATTTATTTTTTAATGCCTTCTGTTCCCCGAAAAATAAAAAGTTCAAGTGTCCCCCACTTTAAATACACCTACAACTTCTGCCCCAAATAAAATTTACTCATTAATATCATTTTAACTTTTATGATTTTACTTTCGAACTTCATGTTTAAGTTTCAGTTGAAATCTAATTAAATTATACATTTAATAGATAAAAAAAAATGATATGAAAATGTATTTTATAACGAACAACGCGAGAACCAAAAATATAAATTCAAATCGCAAAACGGTCAAATCACAATATAATTCTTTGCTTTGTTACATCGAACAATGTTTTATTAAAACCAAAAACCGTGTATGTCCATATGTATATTTATTGATATTCCCACACAGATATATATATATATATATAGTCATCGGCCGACAGATCTGTTTAGCTGTATCACAGCTCATCAGTACGGTTAGACTCCAATTGCTTTTAACCCAGGATTGAAACCCGACCGAAGTGGCGTCAGTCGGCGGTTCTACCTCTGGGCCATGGGCGCTCGGTAGAAGGCAAACTTTTTAGTATGTATATATTATCATACACGCCAAATAGCCAGAGTGCTCTAATTCATTAATGTGTATGTACATAATTATTAATCAGTTATTCGTCGAGTCAAATTAGACCCATACACAGTTGTATCAAATACTTATTTAAAATAAAAAATAAATGTAGAGCTTTTAAATATTCTAATTCGCTGATGATAATTGTAATCGACTGATCCTCTGAATTAGAATATATATATATATATATATATATATAGAGAGAGAGAGAGAGAGAGAGATTGAAAGAGAGTGATTGAAAGTTAACTCTTCATTGTAAAATGCACAGAATGTTTTATTAAATACTAGGTGTGTAGCCCGGCGGTGCTCGGCGTTTTTAGCGGTTATGTTGAATTGCTATGGTCAAGAGCTTATTAAAAAGCTCCAGTATGAGTATGCCATGACGCGTAAGTTGAAAAACAAGTGAAGTTACGAGAGCCTGCTATGGGATGCGATGACATTTTGACGCAGAAGTGGATACATTGTTCCTGCAACTTCGGGGAAAACGTAAAATAATTATGGCATATGATAAAGTAGAAGTTACAAAACAGACCTGATTTTTTTTTTTTTGGAATACAATTAAGCATTTCTGAGAAATTAAACGATGGCAAAAAGCAACATTTTCCATTAATTTTTGCCGAAATCTGCGTGTCACCTAAAAATTTTATTTCCATATCAAGGCATCAGACCTTGATCTACCAGGGATTCGATTTTGGTAGATTTAAGTGAAGCGTATTGGAGAAATACATTAAAGTGCGCAGAAGACCACCCGAAATTATGTTTGCCTTTAATTTTTGACAAACCTTGGACATTGATTCGAAAAAAATTGTGTACATCAAATGTTCGGACATTGATCAACAAGTTACTCGATTTTGGTTGAATTCGCATAAAAATCATTTCAAAAGATTTTTGCGTACACCAAAGATTCATACCATAATCGCAAACTGACCCTCTGACTGTTCGGAGGAGTACTGGTCGTTAGACACAGACAGACAGACAGACATATCCATCATGTAATAATACTGCTTCTTCCTTCCTTAGTTAGTTCGTTACTTAGTTCCTCCGTCAACTTTCTACACGAGCTTTTCCTTCCCCTCTATCTTCTTACACTCCTCAGCCTTTTTCTCACCTTTGCCAAACGGAAGGGTAGTAAAGAGTAAGTGAGTAGGAGGAGAGAGCCTATAGCATTACCGTATCAGTAGCAGCTTAAGCTGGTGGTTGTAGCAGCAATTGTATGTGTGTATATGAGTGTGTACTGTACAATATAGTAAAAATAGGAAGGTTTGTTGTTGTATCCCGCAACATAATAACGAGATTTCTGGCATCTACATCGTTGGCCATTACTCAGTTGGTCTTTTCTGTTTACAATGGACACAGGAGCCACGATTTTTCGGTAATAAAATTTTTTTTCTTTTTCAAAATTTCTCACAAAATGGTGTACAGTATTTTGGTTATGGACTGTGCATACTCCGCTTAATATAATATAAGATTACAGTAAAGTAGCTTCTATGGACATCACTTTATAGATATTTTAATAAAATTACACTTTGCGTTATCGTTATTTTATTATCCAAAACCTTTATGTTTGAAGACGTTACTATCATTTGTAGTATGACAAAGTAAAATCTTTCTAGGAAATCATAATTATCCTTCCGTGGAAATTCCACGGGTTACGCTAATTTTTATAAATATAGATAACTTTTACAAGAAATGAATATAAAAGGAAAGTGTTTTGCATGAAGTTTTATTTAAAATTTGATATATTCACCAGATATCGCTACCAGCTACTCAAGCCGACCTAGAATCGCGTCAACTGATTTAACCGGGAACTTTTGTGGAGATAGCCTCTTGTATTCGCCCTTCAAGTTCTTCCAAAGTTTTGGTTTGGTGTAGTACTGCTGTTTATCTCAGTGTTCTTGACAGGTTCCAAAGGAAAATCAGTAATGTGATAGGTACCGACTTGCCGGCTCGACTCCAGCCACGTTCCCTCCGGCGGGATGTGGCTTCCCTCTGTCTGTTCTATAAATATTTTCATGACTTCTGCTCCAACGAACTTAAGTCACTGGTGCCTCTGCAACAGATGTTTACTCGTGCAACCAGACTGGCAACTGGACCTCACCCATTCACATTAGATCAACCAAATGCAGACGAAAATTCTACTTCTGCAGCTTCTATTCTCGCACTTCCCGCCTGTGGAACTCGCTTCTATATTCTTGCTTTCCTGAAGGCTACAACCTCCAGAAAATTAAATACAATGTCAATACTCATCTTCTAACCACTTGAATCTAGTTCTTTCTTCACCACACTGTGTATCCTTTCCTTTGTCTCCACCTTTGCTTCTCTCATCACATTTGTATTCCCATCCTACTCTTGCTCCTCTCTAACTGGTTCGTCTTTCTCTTCACTCTCTTCACTCTCTCCTATCTAATCTTTTTACTCTTATGTAGCCCCCTGTACATCAGTGGCGTTACCGCCTTGCTCCTTTATCAACGCTAAGGAAAATATTCACAAGGTGTTAAATCAGGACTCATAGCTGGTTACTAATATATAAAATAGGTAGGTAATTTTTAATCACGCTGTAGATATTTATATAAATACTATATATTTATATAAATACTATATATTTATATAAATACTATATATTTATATAAATACTATGTGTTATACTAAAGAAGCATTGTTATAGGCATATTCAGTATTTTACTAGTTCGCTTCTATAGCCTAGGATATACAGTTCTTTGGTAACTTTCCGTTATCACCAAACAGGTTGAATTGTCTCCGGTGATGGTCAACGAGTTTATTTTCAGTATGAATCTTGTTGAGACTCAATTTCTGTTCATATCTCAAATGCAACTCATATTTCTTTTATAATTATATCGTTCCAAGCAAAGCATTTGACTGCTACTGTTGTGCAGGTAGTTACATAGGAGGAAAGTTATGAGAAAAAGTGACATGTTATAGAGGGTGTCAGGAAGTGGGTAAGAAAAGAATGAGAATACTGATGAGAAAGGAGTGGACGGAAAAAGGAGCATGGAGATTTTAGCTGTCGGGGAAGGAAGCAAGTAAACGGAATGGAATTCCATAGGCGAGAAGTGCGAGAAAAGAAGCTATTAGAGTAGAATTTGCGTTTACATTTTATTGGTTTCACACTAAATGGGTGGAACCTAGTTGCTAGTCTTGTGGCTCGGGTAAATTCATATTAAGTGGGTACCAGTGAGCTAAGTACATCTGAGCAGAAGCAGTGATAGTATTTGTAGAAGAGACATAAGGAAACCACAAAGTGACTGTATCTGAGCTGCTGAGCCGGGATCGATCACATTACAGATTCTCCGTTGGACTTTTTCAAGGATACCTAGGTGGTTAGCAGAAGCACCCGACCAGATAAGGCTGCAGTATTCAATGCACGGGCGGATGGTAGATTTATATACGTGCAGGATTGTTTCAGAAGGGAAAAACTTCCTGATCCTACACAGAGAACCGATATTCTTAACGGCAGATTTAGCTATGGATTCGATATACTCATTCCATTTGAGGTCTGTTGCGAGAGTTAACCCAAGGATCTTTTATGAAATATACTGAATAACACGTCTATTTCTTATGTCGTTCCAGAAGGTCATTAAACGACTCATGCACCTGTCCCTTGTGGCTCTTAGCGCGCTTTATTTTGTTACTCCACCTAAACTACACTCTGCTATCCACTTGCTCAGGCTTGTCAAGTATGTTGCACACTGCTTTCCCCTACCTCTTTTTCCCTCCATCTGACCCATGTTTTATCCTCTTATTCTCCAAGCCCTCCTTCCTCATTACATGTCCCAGGATCTTTCTGATGTTCAGTATTTATTTCCTTTTCGTTTCCATTCTTTTCAAAGCCTCATCATTGCTCACATGTCGAGCCATGATATCCGCAGCATCCTTCGGTAGAACCACATTTCAGTTGTTCAAGTTTTTCTTTCATTTTTTATGAGATTGTCCAGCATTCACTACCATACTGAAGAATTGACATGACATAGCTGTCCAGCACTCTTTTCTTTGTTTCTGGCAAAATTTTCCTATTTCTTAATACTCTACTCACTTTCTGGAATGCATCCTTCATCATGTCAATTCCCCTTCGGATCTCAGTATCGCACATTCTGTCTTCTGTTAGAACACTTCCCAAGTATTTAAATTTTTTTACCTGCTTGATTTTAGTACCCCATCTGTAATTGGCATTTTGGGATCCGCTGTTTGCTAATGATGGTCATTTCAGACTCTTGCGCGGCGTGACGGCATAGAACCGCATTACAAATTTACGAACTGCTTCTGCTATTCGGTGACTGTTATCGTCGCATAGCAATGTTTTATGTCAACACAAAATAATATCACCTTTGCTGGTGGATGTCTTTAAGTCAGCATCCCTGTAACCGCTTTGAAGATGGCTCATTGTGAGCCTAAATCTTTGATACAGCATAATAAAAAAATGTTTGAATGTTAGACAAATTTGTCTTCATTTTCAGCTGAAATTAAAGCCAACATACGATGCTTAGAACGGCCCATGATTAAACATAAAAAACATTCACTGTATGTTATATTCAACAATATTTGTTTAGAAAATTATCTTCTGCCTCGATACACTATATATATATATATATATATACATATATATATATATATATATATATATATATATCTGTGTGTGTGTGTGTGTGTGTGTGTGTGTGTGTAAGTTTTCGTCATGTTTAAATTCTTATTGCTGTGTGAAGCGTGTATATTTTAGTATGTATTTTCGTGAAATATTCTCTAGCATTCTCTAGTTCGAATTCCAGTTGAAACAAAAACTTCGAATACTGAATCTAATCTACATGAGGTAAGATTCCTCATGCAAAGTGGATTAAAAACTATGATAAAAGAGAAAAATGGAAATGGTATATTAGTGTACGGAGACCAAGTTCGATTGCAACATGATAGCGATGAAGGAATGTATAGTGATCGTGAAAGTAATAAAAGGGAAAGTATCACGTCATCGCAAAGCAAATATGGCAGTGAGAGTAGTATAGACACTAAAATAGATAAACTCTACTACAAACAAAGGAAAAGATCACGATCTCTTAGGGAGAGTGGGAAGACAGTGATACTTTCCGCAAGAAGTACCAGGGTAAATAAAAGGATAAAACTTCGTAGGTACAGGGAGATGAGGCGACACTTTTACGTAGGAAGTTAGTAAGAATATAACTAACCACAGCTATTACTCATGAGACACTTTGTACCTTCCATCAGTATGGCCGATGCTAACCTCCAGGAGAGTAACTCACTGCTCCTTTTCGGGCTAACATTTGTTACTGACAGAGTATGTGCAATGTTATTGGTCCTGATCCAGCATCTTGCCTTCAGTCACTTTCCAACCACCATAATCTATCTTCACTGTGCTTTTTCAATAAATACTTTCATGGTAATTGTTCTGATGAACTTTCTTTTATTGTAGCTAGACTTTATGAATTTAAGAGCACTGATGTGCATTGTGGTACAGTGGATATCGGCTCGGAACGAGAAACCGGCGAGCCAAGTTCGAATTCCAGTTGAATCCATTGTATTTACTTACGAACAAATACCCTTGGGAAAGGTATTAATCCGTCTCTTCCTTCCAGTTATGGATTAAATAGCAGTAGAGATTGGGTTCTATAGCTTTGGTCGGCAACCAGTCTACCGCAGAAAGCAATGGCAAACTACTGCGGGATAATCTTCTGCCCAGTCAGTCATGTCTCTTTCGAGACATGATCGCCCAAGCGTGTATCACGTATGGCACTTAACTAACTGACTGACTATATTGGAAGCAAAATCTTCCGTTCAAATATCTTTTCAAAAGGTATTAATAAGTCGTTTCTCTCTCTCCAAGTATGAGTTAAGTAACAGGACAGATTGAGTGTTATATCCTTGGTTGGCAAAGAGTCTACTGCAAAATGTATGGCAACTTACTACGGGAATATTTTCTGGCTAGTCCGTCTTTCGAGATATCACCCAATCGTGTATCGCTTACGGCACTTAACTAACTGACTGACTATATTGGAAGCAAAATCTTCCGTTCAAATATCTTTTAAAAAGGTATTAATAAGTCGTTTCTCTCTCTCCAAGTATGAGTTAAGTAACAGGACAGATTGAGTGTTATATCCTTGGTTGGCAAAGAGTCTACTGCAAAATGTATGGCAACTTACTAAGGGAATATTTTCTGGCTAGTACGTCTTTCGAGATATCACCCAATCGTGTATCGCTTACGGCACTTAACTAACTGACTGACTATATTGGAAGCAAAATCTTCCGTTCAAATATCTTTTAAAAAGGTATTAATAAGTCGTTTCTCTCTCCAAGTATGAGTTAAGTAACAGGACAGATTGAGTGTTATATCCTTGGTTGGCAAAGAGTCTACTGCAAAATGTATGGCAACTTACTAAGAGAATATTTTCTGGCTAGTCCGTCTTTCGAGATATCACCCAATCGTGTATCACTTACGGCACTTAACTAATTGACTGACTATATTGGAAGCAAAATCTTCCGTTCAAATATCTTTTAAAAAGGTATTAATAAGTCGTTTCTCTCTCCAAGTATGAGTTAAGTAACGGGACAGATTGAGTGTTATATCCTTGGTTGGCAAAGAGTCTACTGCAAAATATATGGCAACTTACTAAGGGAATATTTTCTGGCTAGTCCATCTTTCGAGATATCACCCAATCGTGTATCGCTTACGGCACTTAACTAACTGACTGACTATATTGGAAGCAATATCTTCCGTTCAAATATCTTTTAAAAAGATATCTCTTAATAAGTTGTTTCTCTCTCTCCAAGTATGAGTTAAGTAACAGGACAGATTGAGTGTTATATCCTTGGTTGGCAAAGAGTCTACTGCAAAATGTATGGCAAATTACTAAGGGAATATTTTCTGGCTTGTCCGTCTTTCGAGATATCACCCAATCGTGTATCGCTTACGGCACTTAACTTACTGACTGACAATATTGGAAGCAAAATCTTCCGTTCAAATATCTTTTAAAAAGGTATTAATAAGTCGTTTCTCTCTCTCCAAGTATGAGTTAAGTAACAGGACAGATTGAGTGTTATATCCTTGGTTGGCAAAGAGTCTACTGCAAAATGTATGGCAACTTACTAAGGGAATATTTTCTGGCTAGTCCGTCTCTCGAGATATCACCCAATCATGTATCGCTTACGGCACTTAACTTACTGACTGACAATATTGGAAGCAAAATCTTCCGTTCAAATATCTTTTAAAAAGGTATTAATAAGTCGTTTCTCTCTCTCCAAGTATGAGTTAAGTAACAGGACAGATTGAGTGTTATATTCTTGGTTGGCAAAGAGTCTACTGCAAAATGTATGGCAACTTACTAAGGGAATATTTTCTGGCTAGTCCGTCTCTCGAGATATCACCCAATCGTGTATCGCTTACGGCACTTAACTTACTGATTGACTATATTGGAAGCAAAATCTTCCGTTCAAATATCTTTTAAAAAGGTATTAATAAGTCGTTTCTCTCTCTCCAAGTATGAGTTAAGTAACAGGACAGATTGAGTGTTATATCCTTGGTTGGCAAAGAGTCTACTGCAAAATGTATGGCAAATTACTAAGGGAATATTTTCTGGCTAGTCCGTCTTTCGAGATATCACCCAATCGTGTATCGCTTACGGCACTTAACTAACTGACTGACTATATTGGAAGCAAAATCTTCCGTTCAAATATCTTTTAAAAAGGTATTAATAAGTCGTTTCTCTCTCTCCAAGTATGAGTTAAGTAACAGGACAGATTGAGTGTTATATCCTTGGTTGGCAAAGAGTCTACTGCAAAATGTATGGCAAATTACTAAGGGAATATTTTCTGGCTAGTCCGTCTTTCGAGATATCACCCAATCGTGTATCGCTTACGGCACTTAACTTACTGATTGACTATATTGGAAGCAAAATCTTCCGTTCAAATATCTTTTAAAAAGGTATTAATAAGTCGTTTCTCTCTCTCCAAGTATGAGTTAAGTAACAGGACAGATTGAGTGTTATATTCTTGGTTGGCAAAGAGTCTACTGCAAAATGTATGGCAACTTACTACGGGAATATTTTTTGGCTAGTGAGATATCACCCAATCGTGTATCGCTTACGGCACTTAACTAACTGACTGATTCTTTAGCTTAGCGATGATCATTTCCAGTTTAGACCCATTATATTAACCTTATGCCAAACTAATCTAAACTGTTTTGAAATACTTTCAGGAAAAAGTGATTTTGTTAAAGAGAGCATATATAAATCAATAAACGCTCCTCAGATTCATTAAATTCTTGGCTATGCAATGTCATCAGTTTCAATTAGTCGACTTAGAAAGAAAAAAAGCTGATAAAACATTAAATACGACATTTATATGAGAATAACAAGGGAAAAATCTAACTCCCATGAAAGGTAGTTCTTCTATAATTTAACAATGGTAAATAAAAGACTAATTTGATTTTTAACCATTTCTGAGAGTTTTTTATCGTCTATTTTGTTTCTTTGTAAAAAGGATTCCTTACTTTTGTTTTGTTTATGTTTTATACTATTTTATTTTATTTTCTCTTAGTGATAAACGTTCGATAATTGTTTATTCACGACCGCAATCCGAATGGCATTTTATTTGTTTAATAATATATATTTTTCTCTTGCTTTCTCACAGGGTGATTCAGACTCATCATCATGTCCCACGAGTGGGTGTGGTTGTAGGATTGCTGTACAATAGATAACTTGACCACTTCCCTCTGCATATCTGGGTAGAAAGCCGGAGAGCTATATATTCGTGCGTAGCTTGTCTTGGTCAAGTAGACCTGGCGGAGCGCATCACTCTGTAAGCGAACCCATAACCGATGTCCTCCAGCCTGAAGGCTGGCTTTTGTTGTTTTTACAAATCTACTATCGTCCGTGGATAGAAAACTGCTGTCACATCTCGTCTGGTTCTCCGGCTAATCATCTCGAGGTTATCGACAAAATACAAAGAAGGATCTGTATTATATTTGATCCTGACTTGACATGTCGACTTCAGTCACTTTCTCACCGAAATGACGTAGATTCCTTCTGTTTTTTCTACAACTATTTTAGTGGCAACTGCTCTGAGGAGCATTTTTTTTATCTTGGCGCCCCGAACCCATGAATTTAGTGCCCCGACAACATGAATTTTTTCGTGCTACTAGATTAGTGGATGCGCAATGTGGTGCAGTGGATATCGACTCGGAACGGCAAATCGGGAAGCCGAGTTGAATTGCATGCATTCACTTACGAACAAATACGCTTCAGAATGATATTAATCCGTCTCTTCCCTCCAGTTATGGGTTAAATAATAGTACAGATTGGGTTCTATAGCCCAGGCTGGCAACCAGTCTACCGCAGAAAGCAATGGCAACCTACTGCGGGATAATCTTCTGCCTAGTCAGATATGCCTCTTTTGAGACATGATCAACAAAGCGTGTATCATGTTTGGCATTTAACTGACTGAATATAATAGTTGGATACATGATTAGGGATTCTACTGAGGGATCAGTTTCATATTATTTTGAAGTATTAATCTGATCCCCCACTAATTACTACTTAATAATATAATACATCTCTTCCCCCTATACCTATGAGTTATATTACCTATAATATGACAGATTGGGTTCTATAGTCTTGACTGGCAACCAGTCTACCCTAGAAAGCAATGGCAACCTATTGCGGGATAATCTTCTGCCCTGTCAGTCATGTCTCGAAAGAGACATGATCGCCCAAAGCATGTATCACGTACGGCACTTAACTGACTGACTAGATTATCATCTTGACCTTATTACCCTTAATTGAACGTAACCGCCACTTCAACATTTTTTTCCTCGCACTTTCTGCCCGTGGAAATCTCATCCGTTTTCTTCCTTCTCTGATAGCCACAATCCCCAAACATTTAAATGCACCATAAATGGCCATTTTTTACCTTCTTTAATCCCATTCATCTTTTATCCTTTCCTCAATACCTAGTCTTTTCTCTCACTGCAATCCCATAACGTCTAGTGGCGGTCACAACCTGCGTTTGATGTAATGATAAAAAAAAAAAATCACACGTTTACAAATTAAAAGTTAATTCTGCTATCCACCTAGGTGTCCTTTACCAAATCCAACGGAGATTCTGTAATGTGATCAATCCCAATTTGGCAGCTTAGATAAAGTCACTTTCTCGCCAGCACAATGTGGCTTCCCTGTGTCTCTTCTACAAATATTTTCACAGCTTCTGCTCCAATGAACTTAGCTCAATGTTACCCCTTACATATGATTTTCCTCGAGCCACAAGGTTAGCCACTAGGACCCACCCTTTTACTGTGAAATTGATAAACTACTCTTCAGCTTCTTTTCTCGCACTTCCCGCTTGTGGAATTCCCTTCCGCTTACTTGCTTTCCCGACGGCTGCAATCTTCAAGAATTCAAATGTAAAGTCAATAGTAATCTCCTGTCTCATTAATTTACATCCTCGCTCTCATGCTTTTTTCTCCGCCTACCGGACTCTTATCAATATTCTCTTCCTTCTCATACCCTCTTCCTATCACCCCCTGTAACCTGTCACTCTTTCTCATAACATTTCTTTTATGTAACCCGTGGCACAAGAGTGGCAGTAAAATGCCTTGCTTGGGGCCACACGATTATAAAAAACAATTCTCTAAGAGGAAAAATATCGATAAACTACAGGGTGCCCATTATAAAAGAGGGAAATTCAAAAAGACGTGAGATAACCGTTGAAAACTGGTAACGACTTATGTGACTAAAAATTACAGGAAGAATTTCTGTACGTTTCGTCAATCCCCACGTCGATTGTTCTTTGAAAAGTATAATAAATTGACACTCAAAACAAAGTTTTTATTAGCCATACCAAATTCGAAAGTTGTCAGCAAATAACATTTAAATGACTAGTCACAAAATCGAGCAGTAATTAATCAATCATAAAATGACCAATCAGAATGAAATAATTTCGTGAGTGTCGAATGGTTATTCAAGGTCATAAAGGTCATAAATATTCAAGTCATTTATTCAAAGTTATTTAAGGTTAATTATTACTGAAAAATAAAGCAGTGATAATAAAGTTGTACCTTTTTTTACTGGGCGCCCTGTACAAAAAACTTACCAAATTACATAGAAAAAAAAACGCATATGTTTATTAATAAATGGATTTTGTTTGGCAAAAACTTCTCGATATAAATAATTTCCATTTCAAATAATGTGATTATTCAGTCATTTAAGTGCCATACGTGATAAACACACACATATTAATGAACTAGCAGTATAGCCTGGCGTTGCTCGGGTGTAATGAAAGCTCTAAAACTAATCCATGGTCCTGGAGCTCAGACTCTTTGGACGTTGGTACGAAAGACTAAAAAGCAATAGTTGTTTCCAGTTAAAGCGAAACCGTAGACTGAAAGAAAAATGAATGGATGTAAGTCACATTTTGATTTCCTGGTATCGATATAAAATTTACTGCTCTATAGTAAGAACTGCAACCTTGAAACTTCTGAATATCTTTTCTTATGTCTTTGTCTATGAGTGTATCAAATTTGATTAAAATCGGACCACTCCTTCTATAACCCGATTTTTTCGATTATCGATTTTTGATATTTATCGGGGATACCTCGACACAAAACCAAGCTAAGAACACTCGTAGGCGCTTATAGTACAACTGTGTAAATTTTCAAGAAAATTGGTTCAGCCGTTTCGGTGTCTATAAGTAACGGATACACACACACACACACACAGAGTCACAGACACACAGAGTCACAGACACACAGAGAAAAAGTTCCATTTATAAATAAGTTTAGATATTTAGGCAACAATCTTTAAGCATGTTATATTGACAAGGAGGGTTTTATCAATTTTCCAGCATTCTACGTTCTTCCCGCATTTCAGAAGTTAAAGTCTATAGAAATTGTTGATAATCTTCATTGTTCCGATCGCTTTCAACTAGTGTTTAGTCATTTTCAAGGGTGTTATATTAAGGACTAGCAGTATAGCCCGGCGTTGCTCAGGTGTAATGAAAGCTTATATATATATATATCATCGATTTTCTGCACTATTGTAAGAACTGCAACCTTAAAACTTCTGAATATCGTTTCCTATGTCTTTGTCTATGAGTGTATCAAATTTGATTAAAATCGGACCACTCCTCCTATAACCCGATTTTTTCGATTTTCAATATTTATCGGGGGTACCTCGACAGAAAAGCTAGCTAAAAACACTCGCAGACGCTTATAAATTTCACAGCAGACACTGTGTAAATTTTCAAGAAAATCGGTTCAGCCGTTTCGGAGTCTATAGGAAACGGACACACACACACACACACACACACAGAGACACACACAGACACACACACACAGAGACAAAGTTCCATTTATAAATAAGTTTAGATATTCATTCTTACTGTGTTGTACTACATAGTAGTTTTTATTGTGTGGCTATTCTTGCGGAAGAATGACCGTTTGGAGCCGTCACGTGCCATGCACGGCTGGGTCACTTCTATTTAGAGAAAACACATTACACGCTATCTCCGCTTCTAAATGGTATCAGATTGACTGCGCCGGAACGGCATTTAATCAACTGGCTTCTCCAATAATAAAGTCCCGACGGTTACGTGATTTAAAACGGATTATTTTATTAATTAGAATTTTTTGTAGAAATTCTGTTATTTTTTAGGCTAACATATGCTTTTTAATAGCACTTGGATTCCACGTGAAAGATGTCTGCTTAATAAGGTGTAGTATGTCCGATATAGGTAACTGATTTAGACAGTCTTGTACTAAACATTAAAATTGGTACCTTATATTTAAAGAATTTGTATATTCTTTACTTCTGAAAAGCGGAAAAATTTTAGAATATCGGAAAAACTAAAAAAAACAAAAAAACAATTAATCATCCTTATCCCTGTATTCAATGAAAGATGCTATATACATATACACAATATCTCACACTTACTTACGCCTGTCTCCGTTTCCTTACATCCGTCCTGTGAGTATTAGATTCTCTAAGCCCTCCTTCTTCATTATATGTCCCAGATACTTTAGCTGGCTCTTCTTAGTATTAAGTATAATTTTCCTCTATTATATTCACCCTCTTCAAAACCTTATCATTGTTCACATGTTTGTCTATGTTATTCTCAGGATCCTTCTGTAGAACCATATTTCGACTCCTTCCAGTGATTATTTCATATTTCATGCACTGTGTAGCCAATAAAATGTAAACGCAAACTATACTCCATCAGCTTCTTTTCTCGCACTTCCCGCATGTGGAATTCCCTTCCGTTTACTTACTTCATCGACAGCTACAATCTCCAGAAGTTTAAGTGTAAAGTCAATAATCATCTTCCATCTCATTGATTTGCATCCTCTCCCTCATGCTCTTTTCTCCGTCCACTCCACTCTCATCAGTATTCTCATTCTTCTCTTACTCACTTCCTGACACCCCCTATAAACTGTCACTATTTTTCATCACTTACTCTCATGCTCCTTTCACCGTCCACTCCACTCTCGTCAGTATTTTCATACTTCTCTTACCCACTTCCTGACACCCCTTATAACCTGTCATTCTTTTTCATAACTTTCCTCCTGTGAAACCACCTGCGCACCATTGGCAATAAACTGTCTTGCTTGGAGTGATATGATTATAAAAAAAAGTAATCTCTTATCTTACTAACTTGCATCCTCTCTCTCATGCTCCTTTCTCCATCCATTCCATTCTCATCAGTATTTTAATCCTTCTTTTACCCACTGCCTGACACCCACTGTAACTTGTCACTCTTTCTCATAACTTTCCTCCTATGTAAGCCCATGCACACCAGTGCCTTTCTTGGAGCGATATGATTTTAAAAAAATGTCCTGCATTCACTGACATATAGGGGCTCAGATATCACATAACATTCCAATAGTTATTTCTTTGTTTCCAACAAAATTTTCCTCTCCCTCAATATTCTACTCTGCTGTTGGAATGCATTTCTGGGCCATGTCAATATATATCCGGTTCTCAATTTCGGACTTTCTGTCCTCTGTTAGAACATTTCCCAGGTATGTAAAATTCTTCACCTGCTTGAGTTTAGTATCCCTCACCTGTATTTGGCTTTTTTGGGCTTATTTTTATTTTAATGATGACCATGCATTCAGTTTACTTGTAGTTTAGGTAAATTCTTTATTCTCGCTTTATCTTGCTACCTTCTGTACAAATAGAAGTCAAGACTAACGAAAAAATTATTGTACATAATTTTATCCGGCTTTGTACAAACACAATATGTATTTTCTAATGAGACGACATCAAGTCATTCTTTCAGTTCTTTCATTGAATAAACTTTTTTTTCGCTTGTCTTGACTCATTTCTCCTTTTATTTTAAACAACTTGTTTTTAACTTCTTGTTTCGCGTTAAAAATAAAGCTGATAAGGCCTGACAATACCGAAAGGTCGTGTAATCGGCTGCTCTTCCTAATTTTAATGTCTAAACGCTCTGCATGTTATATCGTTATCTTTTATTCAAATGTGCATTGAGCACTTTTTAATATTGGTGTTAATGGTCTAAACTGACTCAGTTCAATAACTGTATAATATTAATAATAATAATAATAATAGTAATGATATATATATATATATATATATATATATATATATATATTGTGTGTATTTTGGCAGCATTTTTCATTAATGAAGGTTTCATTGAATAATATAGACAAGTTTTGTCTATTAATTTTGTGTAGGATCCGTTCATACGGTCTGATATACTTGATGGTGATGTCGTTGAAAGACAACAGAAAATCACAGTAATTGTTGATTTTTTTATCGGGTCTAAGCTTTCGGCTCACATAAGCCATTATCAAAGAGTAAATATTAACACACAGTAAACATAGAACATTTAAGCTATTAACAATAAAGAGAATTGAATTGAAAATATAAGTCCATCCCTACCGTGGCGGATGGCCGAAGACAGTGACAAAATACTGGTGTTGTGGTCCAGTAACGTACTCAAATGTCTGTAATCAGACCAGGGACCACAACACCACTATTTTGTCACTGTCTTCGGCCATCCGCCACGGTAGGGATGGACTTATATTTTCAATTCAGTTCTCTTTATTGTTAATAGCTTAAATGTTCTATGTTTACTGTGTGTTAATATTTACTCTTTGTTAATGGCTTATGTGAGCCGAAAACTTAGACCCGATAAAAAAATCAACAATTACTGTGATTTTCTGTTGTCTTTCAACGACATCACCATCAAGTATATCAGACCGTATGAACGGATCCTACACAAAATTAATAGACAAAACTTGTCTATATTATTCAATGAAACCTGCATTAATATATATATAAAGAACGTATATTAGGCAGCATCTTTTCTTTTAAACACGTTGTATTAAACGATAGAGATAACTTAGTCTTACAGATTTTCTTTTGTATTTTCTCATATTTTCTAATGAGGCTTTTTATTTCCGAGTTTTATTAATGCAAATATTGTCCATAGTTTAAACGAGTACTTTCGAACGTCATCGTTCATCATCAGGGTAACATTTACAGTTTTAAACATCAACAATTGTCTTGTAGCAGAAAACGTGTTGCGGCATTTTTAAGAACTAAATAAACGTTAAGAAAATTTTTTAAAATTCGAGGGAAGTAATAACGTGATCATGTGCAAATGTGAAAATATGTGATCACGTGGAGGCGTGAATTATCTGATAACGTGGAATATTTAGAGTTGCAAAGAAATTTACAAATGCCATGAAAAATACATTAGGGAATTAAAAAATTCAAGGTAAGTAATTATGTGAATTATCTAATTACGCAGAAGCAAGAATTATTTACCTTAATTATATTTCAAATATATTATCTATACACATTGAAGAATGTGTTTAAGAAACTTTGTAAGCTGCGCGATTGATAAGAGGTTTATTACATCTGATAATTTGTCCCTGTAAAATTTTAAGGCGTCTAATGTTTGTGTGTTGATCGATAATTTTATTATTGTCTAAGAATTTTACGAATGTCCGAATGCAGAAGGGAAACAGTATGGGGCATAAGCTGTTGTGTAATGGCGCTAGAATCATTTAAATGCATAGTTAATCGTCTAGAGAGCTGGGTAATCGTAAATTCAAATGTCCTTTTGAAGAATGCTATTCTAATCCTCATACATTGAATTTTAGTTGTCTCTAGCGTTTAATACAACGTTTTTGATATATATATATATATATATACATATATATATATATATATATATATATATATATATATATATATATATAGCTTCTTCTCTCGCACTTCCCGCCTGTGGAACTCGCTCCCGTATTCTTGCTTTCCTGACGGCTACAACCTCCAGAAATTTAAATGCAAAGTCAATACTCATCTACTAACCACTGGACTCTAGCTCTCCCCCCACCCCCGTACAACCTTCCCTTTCTCTCCACCTATGTATCTGTCAGCGCACCTGCTTTCTCAGCTTTCTGCTGTTCCTCTCTAACTAGTTTGTACTCCTCACTCTTTTCTAATTAATTTTTTAACATTTATGTAGCCCCCTGCACATCAGTGGCGTTTCCGCCTTGCTCGGGGTGAAATGATTAAAATATATATATATATATATATATATATTGTTGTAGAGGAACATCCTATCCTACCCGGGAATGGATATGGTCTAGTCTATAAAAGACTGTGACTGTAGGCATACGTCAGCATACGTCACTAGACGGAAGCATACGTCTGTAGACGGACGCATACGTCATAGGCGGGGACATTTTCTACTTGTTCGTTATCCCTGTTAGTATTCGTTGATTGTTCTTGTTCGTCTATTGGTTTATTGTACTGTTGTAGTAGATAGATCTATCTATCGCCCGGTTCACACTCCACTCACGTCTATTGAACAGGTTGAAAGGCTCATACCTTGTTCCCTGTTTAGGATGTGGTTTCGACATTCTGTTTTCTAATCTTTTCACTATTACGTAGCCCCCTGCACATCAGTGGCATTACCGCCTTGCTCGGGGTGATACGATTAAAAAAAAATCTCTTGTAATCTATTTTCAGTGTTAAGTATTCTTGCACAATTCTTTTCCCTGATATTCCTCCCCGGGATATATATATATATATTGTTATGGTAATTTACACATGCACAAATGGACTCTTCCAAACTATAAATAAGAGGCAGTTTCTACTTTGCGCTCAGAAGGCTATTTCAGCTGAGGCTGGAATACGCGTCACCTCTCAGTTGTGTCTCTGTCTTCGGGCGGACTGACATGCTAGTGAGAACAGTTATACTTTAAACTATTCTCTAATGAAATGCTATTCTAGTAGATAGCTCAGTCAGCTGGACCAATACAGTCACGTTGGTGCTCTTTTCATGTTGTATATGATTGTGCTGTTTTTCTTTGTAATATATTTGTTTAACTCTATTCCATCATTGTGTCTTTATTTTTGGCCTCTACTAACATGGCCACAAAACTTAGCAGCGAGGACACTTAAGGATACTTGAGGACGCCAAAAGGAATGCGTGGAAATTGACATTAGTGGTTTAATATTCGACGCACTGAATTCTATTTTTCGTCACACTTATACTTGGCCATCCAAAAAAGGAAACCGAATGAAAAAAAGTGAAGCCAACTTACACTAAACTTGAACGCGACATGATCAACTAAGAGAATTAACTTTTTTCGAGAGAAATTAAAGTTTTTTTCCTATTAATTCCTTCAATAAATTTTTATTTCGGCTTATTGAAATTTTTTTGTTGGCAATTGTGTTCGGTTTAATCCTAAAACAAAAGATAAACATGGATGAATTTAAATCCATCGTACACGAATTTCTTAAGTTCCAACTTTAACAGCCAAACCAACGGGAACTTAAATTGTAAGAAAAGCAGCTTGAGCACCCAAAAAAATTCCCAAGTACTTTCAATCTTATTTCGAGATCATCTTCAGGGGTGGTAACATAAATTAACCTCAAAACTATGTTGCTAAAAATTAGTGTAAATTTTCTCCTTGCTTCAAATATAACAGCTGACAAATTGCTTAGCGTTCATTAGAACGTGAAAATGATCCAGAATGATTTTTTTATGCTGTAATATCATGGTCATGCAGGTGTTAAAGCATGAAAAAACTGTTCCTTTTATAAACATTTGAGAACATTACTACAGTATTCATAACTGAGTCTACTGTTTGACGGCTTAAATTTTGAATGAATATTTCCTCAAGGATCTTTAGGTTTCTTTTGTTGTTTTCTTGATGTAGGATAGTAGAGTAATCGATTATTATTTTTTATATTGCGAATGCAGACAAGAATGTCATTGTAGATGTCTAGAAATGGATAAATGGTAATGTAAGAATCTTATTAAGGTTGTTGTTGTAAATCCAACATGGTATATTTGAAAGATTATCCGTGAGTTCGAACGAATTTTATTAAAAATAAACAGACACAATGTTTACAATTCATTTAATTTGGCTTATATATATATATATATATATATATATATATATATATATATATATATATACAATTGTAATTGTTAAGGAAGAAGTTGAAAAAAGTCAAAAAGAAAAATATTATTTGCTAAAGCACAATTTAAACAATTATATATATATATATATATATATATATATATATATATATCTTGAATATTAGTCGCTTATTTTTGTCCAACCATACTTTGAAATAAGACACTCTATGTTCTCCCCATGTCTTGACTGATATTTCAATCACCTGATGAACATTCATGAATGTTCTCAAATTTAAAAGCCTTGATAAATCAATGACATCCTTGCTCTTGTATATAAACACGTAACAACAACGAGGACACAGTGGATATAGACGTTGGTTAATTCCAGTGACTTAACCCAAAGAGTTATGAATTCAATACCAGGCTACAGCAG
>JBBBDQ010001464.1:3180000-3240000 GCA_037127315.1 Ascarosepion bandense | reverse complement strand
TGTTGTGGTTGCAGAAATTTCTGATAGCCATGACTGAGTTCTCTTCCTGTTGTCATATACAGGTTCATCTACCAGCCACATTTTTCACCCAGGGCAGCAATACTTTTTCAATGCAATTGAAGCAGACGTCTTAGGATGACTGCTCTATAACACTGTCAGCTCTCTGCTTTCGGGTAGGGGGCGCTCTCTGCTTCCGAGCAGAGAGCACAAACCCAGTCGTGGCTCCGCCGAAGGGTAGAGTCACGACTCGGTAATGATAGACATTTTTTGGCCCGGCTATATGGCCGGGAATACCCACTATAAAATGACCATGTGTCACATCTGGCCTTGCGTGGGAAGGCTAGTAAATACAGCAATACTTTTTCAATGCAATTGATGTAGGCCACTGTGTTGAGTTTGAAGAACAGTAAAAAGATTAAAGGAGACATAACGTCACCATAACTATTGATCACTTTCCAAAAATTTCGTAATCACCATTCGACTCGCTTAACCATTTCCGAAATCCTGCTAGCCACTTAGGGGTCCTTGAACAAATCCAACGGAATGTGATCGATATCGACTTGGCAGCTCGTATACAGTGGCTTTCTCAACGGCGCAATGTAGCTTCTTTGTGTCTCTTCTACAAATATTTTCACTGCTTCTGCTCCAATGAACGTAGCTCACTGGTGACCCCTATATATGAATTTACCTGAGCCATAAGACTAGCAACTAGGTCCCTTTTACTGTGAAACCAATAAATTGTAAACGCAAATTCTACTCTATCAGCTTCTTCTCTCGGACTTCCCGCCTGTGGAATTATCTTCCGTTTATTTGCTTTCCCGACAGCTACAATCTTCAATAATTCAAATATAAAACCAATAGTCATCTCCTATTTCACTAACTTGCATCCTCTCTCTCATACCCCTTTCTTCTTCCACCCAACTCTCATCAGTATTCTCATCATTCTCTTACCCACTTCCTGACACACCCTGTAACTTGTTACTCTTTCTCATCCTATGTAACCCCCATGCTCAACAGTGGCAGTAAAATGCCATGCTTATAAAAAAAGGCCAACTAACTTTATATATATAACGTGTATATAGAGTTGAGTCTGAGATTATTCCTTACCTGTCAAATTTGTTAGTTTGAATTTTTAACAAGAAAGAAGCCACAAAGGGGAAGAAATAAATTCGTTTTATGTCAATTTTTCTTAGCAAACAAAATCAATCATGGAAAAACCTACTGTGATGAATACTTTCGGGTATATATATGTGTGTGTGTGTGTCTGTTTGTGTGTGTGTGTGTGTGTGTGTGTCTGTGTGTTTGTGTTTGTCTGTTTGTGTGTCTGTTTGTGTGGGTGCGTGTGTGTGTGTTTGTGTGTCTGTGTGGGTGCGTGTGTGTGTGTGTCTGTGTGTGTCTGTTTGTGTGGGTGCGTGTGTGTGTGTCTGTGTGGGTGCGTGTGTGTTGTTTCTGTTTGTGTGGGTGGTGTGTGCGTGCGTGTGTGTGTCTGTTTGTATGGGTACGTGTGTGTGTGTGTCTGTTTGTGTGTGTGTGTGTGTCTGTGTGTTTGTGTGTGTGTGTTTGTCTGTTTGTGTGTGTGTGTGTCTGTTTGTGTGTGTGTGTGTGTCTGTGTGTTTGTGTGTGTGTGTCTGTTTGTGTGGGTGCGTGTGTGTGTGTTTGTGTGTCTGTGTGGGTGCGTGTGTGTGTGTCTGTGTGTGTCTGTTTGTGTGGGTGCGTGTGTGTGTGTCTGTGTGGGTGCGTGTGTGTTGTTTCTGTTTGTGTGGGTGGTGTGTGCGTGCGTGTGTGTGTCTGTTTGTATGGGTACGTGTGTGTGTGCCTGTTTGTATGGGTACGTGTGTGTGTGTGTGTGTGTGTGTGTGTGTGTGTGCTTGTTTGTGAATGGTTTAATTACTGACTTGATTTATGTATTTACTTTTCTTGTTTCCAACTTCGCTTTTCAAATCGCAGTGATATCAGCCGTGGATTTGCTACAGATAAAGTTAAATTTGATTACAGATGTATATAAATAGTTTGTTATAAAAAGATTCATATATATATATATATATATATATATATATAGTAGCTACTCTGGCATCTACGCATCCTTCATTCAGCAATGAACTAGAACACTCAGCTACTGAGCGTGTATAATGATAATATACAAGTTAAAAATCTGCCTCCTTCTACCGAGCGGCCGTAGCTCAGAGGTAGAATCGCCGACTGACGCCAATTCAGTCGGATTTCAATCCTGGGTAAAAAGCAATCGGCTGTCTAACCGTACTGATGAGCTGTGATACAGCGAAACAGATCTGTCTGTGGATGACTATATATATATATATATTAACACGTACCTTCTAAAATACCCTTGGCAAAATAGAGAACAGGTGTTATCTTCCCTCTATAAATATGGAATCGGCTATTGCTCAACATCTAGTAGAGAATATAGCCTGTGCCAGTTCGTATAGGAAAGAGTGGTTCAAAAAGTTTTGCATGTAGCTAGTTCCAATAATCATTTAAAGATATTGGAATCAGTCTATATATCTTGACGTAAACCTTCTCTTTGTCGGCAGAAGGATTTCGTAAAGTCTCTTCATTTATTGGGGGATATTTTATATTAACTGACCCTCGATAATTATTTACACGCCATTTCTCCTCCCCACTCGTTATAAGTATATATATATATTTATATGTATGTTTATTTTAACGTTTTTTTCCTTTTTTTTTTAATTTTGCTCTTTATTTTCGTTGCGGTTCTTTTCGCTTGATTTATATTTCCAACGATTTTCTCCTGATGAGATGTTGGAAGAAAGGGCCTTAGGGACTGTCAATAAATTTCTTGTTTTTAAAATAGTATGCAAATATTGTACCTCCAAACATTTGTCTATATATATATATATATATATATATATATATATACATATATATATAATTCCAAGTGAAGAGGACTCAAGGTTTTTTTCTTTATTTTGAGTGCTTTGGCATTTATTTTATTATAAACTCAATACTCAATATAATGAGTATTATAGAGCTTAATATATATTTTTTTTAATCATTTCACCCCGAGCAAGGCGGAAACGCCACTGATGTGCAGGGGGCTACATAAATGTAGAAAGATTAATTAGAAAAGAGTGAGGAGTACAAACTAGTTAGAAAGGAACAATAGAAAGCTGAGAAAGCAGGTGCGATGACAGATACATAGGTGGAGAGAAAGGGAAGGTTATACGGGGGTGGGGAGAGAGCTAGAGTCCAGTGGTTAGTAGATGAGTATTGACTTTGCATTTAAATTTCTGGAGGTTGTAGCTCTCAGGAAAGCAAGAATACGGGAGCGAGTTCCACAGACGGGAAGTGCGAGAGAAGAAGCTGCAGGAGTAGAATTGTCGTATAATTATATGGTTATATATCAATTTTACATGTCGCAATGTAAAATTCATATATAACCATGTAATTATATATATATATATATATATATATATATATATATATATATATATGGTCATCTGCAGACAGATCTGCTTCGCTGTATCACAGCTCATCAGTACGGTTAGTCATCCGATTGTTTCTAGCCAGGATTGAAACATGACCAAATTTACGTCTGCCAGCGATTCTACCTATGAGTTATGGGCGCTCGGTAGAGGAAGGCGGACTTTAGCGTGTTATATACCATGTAAAGACACGCCAGTAGCCGAGAATTTTCAAATTCATTACTGAATGAACGTTTCGTAAATGCGTGTGTAGCTACTGTTTTTTCAAAGTCTACCATTCCTCCATGGTGCTCAAACCGGGTGTGGGTGTGAGAGAGTAAATATTCATCCGCAGACATATATATATATATAAATGTGTGTGTGTGTTTTATATATATATATATGCATGCTTTTACTTATATATAGATACGTATATATATATAGACGTACACATATGAGTATATGTATAAATATATATGTGTGTGTGTATGTTTATATGTGCGAAGTCGCGTTTTTTCATTTATTGACACCAAGGAAATATTCCGAAAAATCGAAAAAATAAATAAGATTATTAACAAAAACCTCTCTTAATTTTTAGTTAAACACACGCGTGTTCGCGCGCGCGCACACACACACACACACACACACACACACAGCGGAATGTGTTTATATGCAAGATGCGATGGGTAAATTGTCACCGGTAAATATTTTTAATTTCACGCATGCGCTTTGGGTTTTTTTTTTTATTTCGTCGACTGACCACTATAATAGGATCAGTTGTGTAGCGTCTGTAAAAAAAAAGAGCGCCATGTTGCTATAAATCTGTGAACGGCACGCTGTACTTCTTGGCATTCGCACCTGAATCTTTTTATGAACATTTCAGAGTGTTAGAATGTTAATCTGAGGACAATACATTCGGAATAAAATTGGGATGAGTCTATGAATTATTACGAAAGGTGTTTCGAGTGATCAATAGTGATGATGACTTTGTGCATCCAATCGTCTTGCCACAGAACCCAAGACTGAACATGGTATGGCTTGAGGAGGTAGTGTGGCCCTGGGTTAAGAGAGTAACTGCAGGATGATCTTATGATTGACAATAGGATTCTACTCCCTGCAGCACAAGCAGGAGAACCTAGTCATTGCTGTCAGACCATTTCTACGACCACGTTATTATAAGATTCATTTCCCCCATTAATGGATCTATCCTGAATACATATATTTAGAGTTCATTTTTCTCTTGATTAACTCACTGCCTCCGGGCGGAGAGAAACCCAAATGGTAGAGTTTCTTCTGGGTCGAGCAGACAAGAGCTCGACTGTTCCTTAAGCAGGGTCTACAAGATATTTTTTTTTTATGAACTTAGGGGCTCGGATTTCCACTTTCATTGGTCTTAGTGAAGAGATAGTGAATACCAGTTCATTAAAGCTTACATTTAAGTCAATACGAATTGTATCTAACAATTCTACTACAACTTAATGAACACTCATTGTTAACGATTTTGATAATGGTTACTCTACTTCGTTTAGAGAAATTTATTACTGATCCGAACGCTTCTGACTCCGAATTAAAATATCGTCACTGCAGAAGAACTTAAATAAATCACTTAAGTACGTAGTTTGTCAAAACTTCTAATAAGCAGCACTATCTCTAACAACTGTATCAAAATTCCCGCTAGCTCCCATAGCGATGAAAGCATGCAACGTGTTTAACAGTATAATAGCATGTAACGTGTTTAACAGTATAATAGCATGTAACGTGTTTAACAGTATAATAGCATGTAACGTGTTTAACAGTATAATAGCAAATGCAGCCATTACTATGCCCGATTATACACTACCTCTGGTAACAAAGACAGATGCTTCGGAATGCGCCATAGCTAGCTCTTTTAATTAGTCTGGGAGGTTCGTAGACATTTCTCCAGAATGTGATCTAAATCAGAACGTAGGTATTCTGCAATAAAGACATATAATTTTTTTTTAAATCTTTGAAAAATTAGAGGCATTATTTGATCGGTTGACACTTGAATTTAATTACAGATCAAAAATCAGTCGCGTTCATGTTGAACGCAAAAACGTCCGGCAAAAAAAGCAAGTGGTGGATTTCCCCACGCGTTTCTCCAATAATGGAAAGGACTCACTGCTAGACATCTGCTTCACTTCCATACCAAACTCTTGCAATGTCAAGCAACTCTGCCCTCTCGGAAACTCTGACCATGGGGTAGTTTCCGTCAACATCTTATTCCACTCCCACTCCACCCAAGAAACTCAGACCAGCAGAATATCCTACTGCTACTAAAGAGCAGACTGGGACTTTTTCCGCGACTTCCTGTGTGACGTTCCGTGGAACAATGTTTTTAGTCTTCCCGTTGAAGACTGTTCATCCGAGGTCTCCTCTTGGTTTAAGGCTGGCATCGATGCATTCATTCCAGCCAGGAAGTTTCAGCTTAAATCCCATTCGTTCCCCTGGTTCTCGCCCATCGGAATCACTTCTTCTGGCTTTTCAGATGCCACGCGTCGGACCATAACAGGAGCCTTTTCGCAAAGTGAAAAAAGATACTCAACGAAGCTAAGATGTTGTTTGCTGCCAAAATAAAGCAACGCATAGCATCCCGTTAATTCGGCACCAAAAACTACTGACGCCTCTGTAAAAGGGTCCTTAACAATAGTAAAACCTCAATACCCTGTCTAATCAATAAAATTGAGGCCCTCACCTCTTCAACAGACAAGGCTGAATGATTTGCTCATAGATTGTCCACCAATTCGAGACTGGATTCGTCTGGAGTATCTACACACGATTCCCCACACGACTCCCCACCTAGAACTGAGGCTTAACTGAATGACGTCCACATTACCCCCTCGCTGGTCTCTAACATAATCTCAAAGCTTGACCCTCATAAAGCGAGCGGAGGGGACAGAATCCCAATCACAGTCTTGAAGAAATGTGACCCTGAATTCTCCTCTGTCCTCTCTAAGCTCTACCACTAGTGCCTATTTGCTTCCAGCTTTCCTGCTTATTGAAAGTCTTCCACTGTAGTTCCTATATTTAAGAATATTCGAGAATACTTGGGCCCCACTAATTGCCGCCCTATCAGCCTTCTACCAATCTTTGGCAAAGTATTCGAAGCCATTATCAACGCCGAGATGGTTCAACATCTCACTGCCCACAGACTCTTCTCGGACAAACAGTATAGTTTCCGATTCACCAGGTCTATTGCTGATATGCTAACGACCATCACTGAGTATATATTCCAGGCTCTCTACAAGAATGGCGAGGCTCGAACCGTTGCCTTGGATATTTCCAAAGCGTTTGACAGGGTTTGGCATGCTGAACTTCTACGCAAGCTGCGGATCTATGGTATAACTGGACATTTGTTTGACCTAATCCAGTCATTCCTCTCTGAATGTAGTATTAAACGGACATGCCTCCCAAAACTACCTTACAAATGCGGGTGTCCCTCAAGGCTCTATTCTAGGTCCTGCGCTTTTTCTGATCTACATTAACGATCTCCCCGATGTTATAAGACACCACCTTTACTCTCGCCTCGATCAAAAATCTGCTGAGGTTGACAATGCGAACCTCGCCTCCGAGCTTGATAAGGACATCCAATGGCTCGTAAATTTTAATGCAAAACGAAGCTACTATTTATTAACAATCTTAGACAATCGCCCCTAACCCCCCATTAGCACGGAACAGGGTAGCCTCCCTAACATTAAAACACTACGCCACCTTGGCCTCACACTCTCAGCGGACTTCAAGTGGAATGATTATATCGAATCTATTGCTAAATCCCCTGCTAAAGTTTTTCCCGTCTGTCCATCCTGCGCATATATAAATCTACCATCCGGCCGTTTATACTGTTGCCACATCTGTTCGGGTGCCCCTGCTACTCACCTCGGGGTTCTTGACAAAATACAAGGGAGAATCTGTAATGTGATCGATACCGACTTGGTAGCTCGGCTGCAGTCGCTCTCTCCCCTGTGCCTCTTCTATATATACTTTCACGGCTTCTGCTTCAGTGAGCTTAGACCACTCGTCCTCCCTAGGTATGAATTTAAACGAGCAACTAGATTAGCAACTAAGTCCCAATCTTTTAGAGAGTGACAGATAAAATATAACAGCAATTTCTACTCTAACAGCTTCTTTTCAAGCACTTGCCAACTGTAAAATTCCTTTCCATATACTTGCTTCCCCGACAGCTACAATCTCCAGGAATTTAAATGAGGTCAATAGACATCTCCTATCACACTAACTTGTTTCCATTCTCACATGCTCTTTTTTCATCTACCCCACCACCATCCTTGGTATCTTCATCTGTCTATTACCCTCCTCCTGACATTCCCTATAACTAACCCCTGTTTCTCATCACTTTTCCCTATATAACCCCCTGCGCAATAGTGGAAGTAGAATGCCTTGCTTGGAGTGAGATGATTAAAAAATAAAAAAATAAAGAAATAAAAAAAGAGATGGTAGCCAGCTGGAAAATAGAACTCTCGCTTTACTCGTTTAACGTAGCATACCGTTTCGGTAAAAACAAAAAAAAAAAAAAAGCAGATTACATCAAGAGATTTTACCACCCAGGTATTACACGCATGATCCACATGAAAATCACAAACCTTCCCTCCTCAGTAAGGTATGTGGAAGAGATTAACAAGTCATATAAGAAAGTAAAACCAGGTTCTGCCGTCCTAACATCTGCAAGGTCATAAGCAAGATCATGAAAACTACACAACTTTACAAAAGAATCGCCCTGGATTTTAAAGGTACGCTTTCAACAAAAACTCTGAACAAATACCTGTTGATAATAATTGATAAAATACTTGCGATTTCTTTTCTGTTGCACCCGGCCCAGATGTATCCTTTATAATGGTCACACAAACACTTTGCTCAGTTTCTGCCGTCTTCGGGCTACCCGAGTATATTCATTCGGACAAAGGTGTATCATTTATCTTAGAATACATCCATCGATTCTTCGAAGAGAAAGTGGTAGCCTTATTAGAACACCATATAACCCTCAAGGCAATCGTCAGTACTAGAGATATAATAGAATAATCTGAAAAACCGTAGAATTAGCAGCTGTAGCATTTTTTTTTTTTGTTTTTTTTAAATCGTATCACCCCGAGCAAGGCGGTAACGTCACTGATGTGCAGGGGCTACGTAATAGTGAAAAGATTGGAAAAGAGAAAGCCGGAAACTACATCCTAAACAGGGAACAAGGGATGAGCCTCTTAACCTGTTCAATAGATGTGGGTGGAGTGTGAACCGGGCGATAGATAGATCTATCAGGGAATAATTACTTCCAGGCGCCATACGTTCTATTAGAACGCTGCTATGCACAGCCACTAAGGCAACACTCCATAAACGATTCCTCCCGTTTCCTACATGTCTGACTGGTGCATCTGTACTTGGTTCTCGAAAGGGGGGATGATTTTACTAAAACGAAGCACGGGACTAAATAAAAAAGAACCGCTCGATGTCAACCCCCAGTATGCGCAAATCCGTTACCCGGATGGACGGTAAGTCACAGTCTCACTCACAGACTTGGCTCCAGTTAGGGACGAATCAAGACCCACAAGCATAAGCGTGGGCTGCTCTCAAAACAGTTGAAGAGACAGAGACTCGGTTTCCTTCTGAACATTATGAGGCACCTTTGAGTTCTGAGCCCTCTAGTGGCGACGAACGAATTTCTGTGAGGAAAGCACACCCCCACCTACCGATACTTCAGCGCATGATCAAGTCACCCGTAGACTACGAAAACGCCGCAAGATTAAATCCCGTTCGTGCGAGGAAGTGGAAGAACCTCGTTATGCTTCTGGTAATCCGCCACGGTCTCGCAGATAGCAAAAAAATGTCTGCTCGGTTCAAGAACTTCTTTCCTCTCTAGGAATGAGGCAAGAAAATATGTGGTATGAGACATTTCTACCATTAATGGACTTTATCTTAATAAATATATTTAGGAGAACTCTGCTTGTATTCAGAGTTCGTCAAAACTCTATCCTTGTTAGGCCGTTTAACTTCTGACGGGGACTACGGGAAATTTTTGCCCATGTGTACGCGCTTGTAATGGACCCTGGTAGAAATCAGCCTTGTGTCACTTTCCGCCTTTTTCGGGATGCTCGGTTAAGTTCATTAAAGCATACTCAGACCGATTCTAATCTTGCCACGCGTTCCTCATATCTTTGTCGCTAACCGATTAGAACTGATATTCTTATGATGTAAGAACTATTATAATTTCTTTTTAAATTTTATCTCTTATTTTTTCCTTTATTTTTTTTTACTAAATGCTTTTTTTTGCGGAAGTTTTACTTTGAATTATCTTTTTCCCCCTCACTGTCGTTTTTTTAAAAGTTTTTGTTGCTAGATTAACATTTAGTTTAATTAGTCAAATGATTTTCTTTTTTTTTTGTATATTATATTTCCATTTTCATTTTTTTTAAATTTTTTAGCCCTCGTCAGTAAACTTTATTTATTCGTACATCTTCTCTTTGCTTATTCCTTTTAATTTTCATTTTCTACGTGATACTTTTTTGTTTAATCAGTTTGTTTTTACGTTGTGTTACATCGGCCATTTTGTTTAAAAGGTAAAAACATTTACACGTGTCTCTTTTTTTTTTAATTGAATTTAATTTTTGTCTGTTTTGCATTTATTTTTTAGTTTGTTTATTTTGCTGATTTTTTTGAAAAAACGGAAACCTTTTTAATTGTGTTTTTTCATTAAATTCACTTTGATCATTTTTCCCATAAAACGTTGTCTTTTTCGACTGTTCTTTTGTTCTCACTTTTCATTTTTAAATTTCTTTTCTTTTTTTTTCTTTTTTTGACAATGACTTTGTTTTAATTTTTAACTTTTTATTCGTTAAAAAAAATTTGGTTAAACTAGATTTGGTAGGATTTATTGTTTCGTTGTCTTAGTAAATCTGTTTTTCATTGTTCTGTATATGTTAGGGATCTATGTTGTTTTTTTTTATTTTATTCATTTTTTCTATGTTTTTCGCTATAAAGTTAATTTAAATAAGTAAAAGTGGCCTTTAAATGTAGTTCATTTGAGAATGCACTGTTCGGTACCAAAAAAGAAAAACTCGATAAAAAAAAAACAAAAAAAACACGGAATCAAAAGTAACTATTAAGAACGTACACATTGTCAAAAATATGGACAACCAAATAAATTTAGTGAAAATTATGGAGGCCAACAATAGCCAAAATCAAGGAAAGGTGTTGCAAACTGACTCTGGTGAACGACAACAGCAAAAACAAAGACGAAACTTACAGGCCGGAGATTCGCCCTCATGCTGAAAATCTCTACCGAAGTGCATATTCAATATGACGGATTCTTGGAGAGTGGGATGAACTGCAAACATCTTATTAAAGAAGATGGGCTCTTGGTATACATATAGGAGTGACAGAAGTTTGAAAAAATAATTTTGCCAGGATTTGTGGTTGACAAGCGTTCGTGCAAACTTTATCGCTCCAGAAAAGACGCCCTGATTAAATCATTGACTTCCCTGGGGTTTCCACCCCCAAAAGTCATACGGGGGAAGGTATATTGTATGTAGGACGTTCTGTTATCCACGTTTTCCGTCTGCGAAGACGCTTCCAGTTGGGACCTTATCACAGCCACCCCCCCCCCCGTATCAGTATTTAAGGTTTCTCCTCAAAGTCTTACGGGAGCGCTTGACAGTTTATTTGGTTCAGTTTGGTCAGATACTCAACGCTTTCAACGAAGAACGGAACAGAGGTAGAGTCTCAAAATTATGATTGATCGTCAATCCTTTACCTCAGTCTTTAATTGTTTGGATGTAGAGGGCCAGAAAATACCGGTCATAGTGATCGACCGAAAACTAACTTGCTGGAAGTGTAGGGAGACTGACCACATTGAGAGAGAGGATAATCCAAATGATTTTATCTGAATAATATAAATTATCATTTAGATAGAAGTAGATAGCTAAATAGATATTATCCAGAGCAATTATATTGAGAAGAAAATTCAACACATAGTTAAACGGTTAAAAATTAATGTAAGGAAACTGTCTGAATGAAGCAATTGTAGGATTTATCGTTACATTGCTGAAATAGATTCTAGATTTAGGACTGTTTAATTATGAATTTTATTTTCAATATATATATACCGCTGAATCAGTTAGATGAGTGCCATACCTGATACACGCTTGGGCGATAATGTCTCGACAGAGACATGAGTGACTGGGCAGAAGATTATCCCGCAGTAGGTTGCCATTGTTTTCTGCGTTTGCCGACCACGGCTATAGAACCCAATCTGTCCTGTTATTTTACCCATAACTGGAAGGAATAGGCGGATTAATACCTTTCCCAAGGGTATTTGCGCGTAAGTGAATGAAATGAATTCAGCTGGAATTCGAACTCGGCTCCCCGATTTCTCGTTCCGAGCCGATATCCAATGCACCATGAGGCACATCCGCAGAATACTTGGTATATAAGACAGGTAAATTCTGATAGCGACGAACTCAAAAGAACTCAATGTTAAATTTAATTATTTAATTTAACAGAGTAATATAAGTTAGAACAAATTTTAGATATTCTACAATTTCATGAGTAATACGTATTTCGCAGCAGGAAAAAAGCTGCTCGTCAGACCCAAAAGCTACAACAGTTAATAATATTCAAAATAATCCCGAAAATAGTTACACATAGATGCTCACGTGTCCATGTCGAGAATAGATATTTGTAACGGCAATCTACAAAAACAATTCCTCGCTCATTCAAAAAATCCAAAAGAGAGAAAAAAAGAAAAATACATACAATTGATAAATGGAAAGAAGAGAAAGAAAAAGAAAAGAAAGGGAAGGAGAACGAAATGAATAAATAGAAATTAAAGTTAACGTTTTAGATCGACATCAGCGTCTACTGCAATTCATTTGCTTTCTTAGAAAAACAGCATTTTTCCTGCTGCAAAATACTTATTACCCATGAACGTGTAGAATATCTAAATTTTTTCTTATATATATATATATATATATATTGTGTGTGTGTGTGCCTCTGTGTGTCTTTGTGTGTATGTGCGTGCATGCGTGTGTATTTATAAGTTTTCTTGCCAGAATATAACATACATATTTATAAGTCGACCATTCATCCAGTCTTGAATTTTATGGCCGCATCTATTTTGATACTTTTGCTGCGTATTTAGAGATTTTTTTATAAAATGCAAAGACGAATATGCAATGTAATTACTCCTGATCTCGCAGCTCGGTATCTTGGTGTTATGAATTTTAGCGTAGTACCAGATTGGCGTTGTGGTGCAGTGGATCGGGGTGCCGCGTTCGAATTCCGGTTGACTTCCTTGCAATCACTTAGGCAGAAATACCCCTGGGAAAGGTATTAATCCGTCTATTTCCTCCAGCTATGGATTAAATAACAGGAAAGATAGGATTGTATAGACTTGGCTGGCAGTCTAACTCAAAAAGCAATGGCAACCTCTACTGCTGGATACTCTTCTGCCCAGTTAGCCATGTCTCTTTTGGGATATGATTGCTCAAATCGTGTATCACGTATGGCACAACTGACTCACTAACTGACTGACCAGATTGGCGAGACGGTCTTATAATTTTACACTTGAAATGGCAGGATGTAATAGTAATTTCTATGCTAATACTTTATTTTCTCCTTTTTCTAGATTATAGAAATCCCTTCTGGCTCGGTGTTTTTCGGTCAACAATAATTTTTCAAAGTTTAGACGTTTAGAAATTTAGCCTGTCGTTAATTTCTGTTTTATTCTTTCTTGTTCTCCTTTCTCAAAATTTCTTTCTTTTTTTTTCTTTTTCTTATTCTCTCATACACGGTTACACCATCTATCCTAGCGGCGTTATTCATTTGCTTGTGATGAAGTGATGACAAAATTACAAATGTTATCAAGATTACAATAACACCCAAATATATCCACTTCAAAGTCTTTCCTGTTTCCTGGGTACGATAATAAACTACATCTGGTAGCGAGACCTCAGATTAGGAGGTTTTTTTGAGGATCGTGGAGTTACATCTTCATAACTGTTGTCCCCAGGTCCACCCTGATCTGGGATGGTCGCTTCTGCAATGGGCCCAGCTATTAACATATAGTTAAACCCTAAACTAATAGCAAAACACTATGAAAGTATAAAAAATAGACTTTTATAGTAAAGGCATCAACAATATATTTCTGAAAAAAATAATGCCTACAACACATTTGACTCTCACCAAAATACATGAATGGAACCTGATCTAGAAACAGATTTATTACAAAGAATATATATTGTACTAGCAGCATAGCCCGGCATTGCTCGGGTGTAATGAAAGCTTTAAAACTAATCCATGGTCCTGGAGCTCAGACTCTTTGGACGTTGACACGAAAGACTAAAAAGCAATAGTTGTTTCCAGTTAAAGCGAAACCGTAGACAAAAAAGAAAAATGAATGGATGTAAGAGAAATTTTGATTTCCTGGTATCGATATCAAATAAGATTTTTCGTCGTAAACTGAATTTTGAAGGCTATATAAATCGTCTGAGTAAATGGTATCATGGCTGAGACGAAGAACTACAATTATACCTACTTAGAGATAAACCCGAAGCAAAAACTAAAAAAAGGGCTGAAAAATACAGGCAGATAAACAGACACACACAGAAACATCTTGCCTTTTATATATATATATTATCGATTTTCTGCACTATTGTAAGAACTGCAACCGTGAAACTTCTGAATATCGTTTCTTATGTCTTTGTCTATGAGTGTATCAAATTTGATTAAGATCGGATCACTCCTTCTATAACCCGATTTTTTCGATTATCAATTTTCGATATTTATCGAGAGTACCTCGACACAAAACCTAGCTAAGAACACTCGCAGACACTTATTGTACAACTGTGAAAATTTTCAAGAAAATCGGTTCAGCCGGTTTAAAGTCTATATGTAACGAACACACACAGACACGCACACACACACACACACACACACACACACACACACACACACACACATACACACACATACACAGACAAAGTTCCATTTATAAATGAGTTTAGATTTATATTCGAACCTATCCTAAAAATCTTGTCGGTTTTAAATAACGGATTCAGGCTGATAAGTAGTAAAATAAATAAAACCATATCCAATTTTTCCATAAATTTGTGACAAATAGGTTGCGGAGGACATTATGTAATTTATGTAATTCATAATTGTTTTATTTAATGAAAATTTACAAGAGCAATATTTTAGACGTCAATAAGTGCAATTCAAGAATAATTTAAATAAAGCAGTTTTATTGTTCTATATCCAATTCATTCGAGCTCAGATAAAATATATATATCAGAATCAATAACTCTCAAAGATAGATGAGTTATTATAATCTCGGATTGATATTTAAGTGCAATATATATTTATTAATGCAATGACTCGACAAAATATATTAATGATTATCGATACATAGATTTTTGAATGTGTTTTTACTCTACTACAAAGCATTTGGTCGTTGAGCAGAAAGAATAAAAAAAACTTCCATTTCTACTTATTCATGTAGATTTAATTGATACTGAATGTTTAACAAAAGAATACTTCATTACATTTTTTTTAATCAATTTCAGATTAAATCTTATCTGAGCTGAACGTGCAATTTTAAAGATTATAAATCTCTCAACATATACATGCGTACGCACACACACACGTATATATATATATATATATATATATATATATATATATATATATATATATGGACACAAACACGCGACTACATAGAGCATATTTTTATGTTAAAATGAGTTTGATATTTGTTCGAAGTCAATTTCACAAAATAATTAAATCGAATTTGTAATCAGTAACAGGATGTGGTTGCATCTGGTGGTTTCGTTTCGTAACCTTCAGTCAGTCAGTTAAGTGCCATACGTGATACACGCTTGGGCGTGCATGTCTAGAAAGCGACATGACTGACTGGGCAGAAGATTATCCCTCAGTAGGTTGCCATTGCTTTCTGTGGTAGTCCGGTTGCCATCCAAGGCTATAGAACCCAATCTCTCCCGTTATTTAACCAATAACATGAGGGAAGAGACGGATTAATACCTTTCCCAAGGATATTTGCACGTAAGTGAATGCAAGGAATTCAACTGGAATCGAACCTTACTAAATGTATTTTACAACTGATATGATTATATATATTCCAGTTGAATTCTTTGCGCACAAATACCCTTGGGAAAGGGATTAATCCGTCTCTTCTATCCAGTAATGGGTTAAATAACAGGACAGATTGGGTTCTTTAGCCTTGGCAGACAACCAGTCTACCGCAGAAAGCAATGGCAACCTACTGCGGGATAATCATCTGCCCAGTCAGTCATGTTTCTTTCGAGACAAGATCGCCCAAGCGGGTAATATGTATGGCACTTAACTGACTATTATTTATCTTTTTTTTTAATCATATCACCCCGAGCAAGGCGGTAAAGCCACTGATGTGCAGGGGGCTACATAGGAGTGAAAAGATTGGAAAAGAGAAAGCCGGAAACTACATCCTAAACAGGGAACAAAGGATGAGCCTCTTCACCTATTCAATAGACGTGGGTAGAGTGTGAACCGGGCGATAGTTTAGTCTATCTACTCTAATTGAAAAAAAAGTGAGAAGATTGGAAAAGAGAAAACCGGAAACCGCATCCCAAACAGGAAACAAGGGATGAGCCTCTTCACCTGTTCAATAGACGTGGGTAGAGTGTGAACTTTCTTTTCTCCATATCTTATTCACTGATGAAGCTTTATTTAAAGTGAAACATGTTAAAACTGTAAACGTTTCCTCTTTGTTATTCTATCACCGGCGCCGGATAGCAATTCATATTTGATCCCATATCATCAGAATATTAAGGTTTTTTTTTCTTCTTGGAAATAAAGCGAAAATAGGGATAAAAATACTTTTAAAAGAATTAATTTTCCTTTTTTGCTCTGTTTGGTAAACATATTCGTGTAATTTTTGCTGTCGTTTAAGGGTTTAAAAGATTAGTCATGTCTTAACTCTGTTCAGCCTTGAGTTTGTGTTTGCTCCTTTTTTAGAGCGTTATCAAAACTGACAAAACGTCAACTGATGCCGTCTTATCAGCTATTTTCAGCTAATCCCCTCGGATTTTCGGTCAATCAAATGACATCTTATCATAAAGGAACTCTAAGGGGAGCAAATTTAGACGAAATCTGAAAAGTGATATGATTTTCTATTTCTTTCTTTCTTACATTCTGTTCGACACCTTCAATGAATATTTCATTGTCGCAATCCAGGTATAAAATGACATGGCCATGAAATAAATTTTTTTAAACAAACACGGAAAGAGAAACCGGGGAGCCATGTTCGAATTCCAGTTGAATTCCTTGCATTCACTTACGTGCAAATACTCTTGGGAAAGGTATTAATCCGTCTCTTCCTTTCAGTTATGGGTTAAATAGCAGGACAGATTGGGTTCTATAGCCTTGATCGGCAACCAGTCTACCGCAGAAAGCAATGGCAACCTACTGCGGGATAATCTTCTGCCCAGTCAGTCATGTCTCTTTCGAGATATGATCGCCCAAGCGTGTATCACGTATGGCACTTAACTGACTGAATAATCTTGAAAGTTCTAATATATTCTGTTTACCGTGTCTCTACGGAAGGTGAGCGATACTGGGTTTCTAAAATTTACTGTCATTTATAGCCGGTCATATCACGGTCATATCACGTTGAGTACAACGGTTCCCGTTTGGTCACCGAATTTAAGCAACGTTGAACCTGGTCAGTACGTAGATAAGGACCGCTTGGGAATACCAGGTGCTGTAAGCGTTTCTTGACGGATGTGCGTTGTGGTGCAGTGGATATAGGCTCGGAAGGAGAAATCGGTCAGCCGCGTTCGAATTCCAGTTGAATTCCCTGCATTCACTTACGCGCTGGTACACTTGGGAAACGTATTAATCCGTCCCTTTCCCCCAGTTAAGAGTAAGATAACAGCGTTTGACTTGGAACCCTGTCCTTAAACAAATCCCAATGAGATTTTTCCGTCGAGGAGGAAGCCGGCTCAACCCGACTAGGGTTAATGCGGCTTACATACATACATTTATAGTAGATTTCGTCTTTTTGTCTTTCTCTTGAATCTTGTTATTTTTATTTATATTTTTTTAATCATTTTACCCCAAACAAGGCGGGAATGCCACTGGTGCGCAAGTAGTGTGTGTGTGTGTGTGTGTGTGTGTGTGTGTGGTGGTGGTGGTGGGGGTTACACGGAGTGAAATTGAAATAGAACTCCGAGAATAGGGAAGACTGAGGAAAGGATAAAAATGAACAGGGTTCAAGAAGACATAACATAGCGATTGATGGTTTATTTAAATTTGTAAAGATTGTAGAGTAGCAAGTAAAAGGAAAGAAGTTCCACAAGAAGAAAGTGCAATAAAAGAAACTGTTAGAGTAGAAGAGTGTTGAATTTCGTTATTTCAACAGTAAACAAGTGTTACCTAGATGCCAATGTAGTAGCACGCTTAAATTTACGTAGTCAGAGCACCAGAATGTAAAGCTCGTCAAAACAGTTGCAATGAAAATATTTGTAGAAAAGACCGAGGGAAGCCACGGCACGTGGGTGAGAATATGACTGAAGTTGAGATGCCAGGTCAGGATTGATTACATTGAAGTTCCTTCTTTAGATTTTTTCAAGAATCTGAAAAATGTTCTGCCAGAACAACAGACCGGATATGGAAACTGTTATGGTGAAACACACCTATTCCTTAGATAATGGACTCTCACTCCTATATTAAGAAGAGTTAACAGGAATTTAACTCGAGAAGTTCTTGGGAAGTTCATAAGAGTTCTTAGAAGTTCCAGAGAGAGTCCTTTAGAGTTCTATTGGCGTTCAGTAGAACTACTAGGCAGTTGATATTAGTTGGCAGTTAGCTGAATATTAAAAAGTCAGCTTTCCAGTGGAAGATTACCAAGTTCTTAACATTTTTCGGTACGTTAAGTCGATTAGCAACCGACATAGCACGATTATAACCTTCAGTGCGAAAACTACTCCACAACAGTAACAGTATACAAAGCGCAGACAAATGTCAACTATTTACACAAGCTCATCACATTGGTTATACGCTGATTTCCTCTGTACGATTATCTTTCGGGATCTTCTTTGAGTGTTAAATTTTCCAAACCCGCTTTCCTCATTATATTACCCTAAAAAATTTAGCTGTCGCTTTCTAATGATCATGTAAATGTACACTGTTTGTTTCAATTTTCTCTAAAACTTCATCGTTGTTTACACGTGCGGTCTATAGTATTTTTAGTATTCTTTTCCAGAACCTCGTTTCTCTTGGTTCGAAAAGTGAAAAATGTATTTTAACAAGAATCCAAGGGGCAAAATTAATCGTTATAGATACATAGATAGATATTCAGTGATGGAGGTTGATAGTTATTAACAGATGGAGATACACTCCTGATCAAAAATTTAAGACCACTTAAAAATCATTAAAAAGAAATTTTTTTTATGGATAGATTTTAAACTCCTTCCACTTAAGGTTACCAATACTACAATCTAAAAGGTTATGGAAACAAAAAGCTACATTCCAAATATTTTATTTAGAAATTTACATTTTTATAAAATGAGGTGATTTACACATGATCAAAATTATAAGACCAGGGGTATAAATTGTTAGATCTATGTCAATTCCAATGTTTTTAGTTCAGTTAGAGATTAGCAATCACTGCGTAAAGGTGTTACCATGTCTAAAGCAAGCAAACTTACCAAAGTTGAGCGTTCTCGAATTCTAGAATTCCATAAGCAGGATTTGTCACAGCGGGCGATCGCAGCTAAGGTAAATCGCAGTAAAACTGTGATTTGCAACTTTCTAAAGAACAGTGAGAATTATGGAAAAGCAAAATCCTCTGGTAGGCCCCCAAAAATTTCTCCTGCATTGAGTAGGAGAATAAGACGGGTTGTTATGAAAGACAGGGGACTTTCTTCTAGTCAAATTAAGGCAGACACAGATGCTGATTGAAGTCCCGTAACCATCAGACGACACTTAAGACAAAAAGGCATGGTAAATAAAAAGCATAAACAAATTCCTCGGCTGCTTCCATGTCACAAGGTGGACCGCTTAAAGTTTGTTCGTGAATACCAAACATTTGACGTTGAGAAGTGGAAGAAAGTCCTGTTTTCAGATGAGAAAAAATTCAATCTAGATGGTCCTGATGGCTTCCAACGATATTGGTATAACAAAAACATGCCTCCTGAAATTTTCTCCGCACGTCATCCTGCATGCTCACCGGACTTGAACCCCATTGAAAATGTTTGGAAATGGATGACAAGAGATGTTTATCGAAATGGCAAACAATATTCAACAAAAAATGAACTTTGTGAAGCCATCTTCAGAAGCTGGAGCAACATCCCCCGCACCTTAAAACGCTTATTTCTAGCATGCCCGACAGAATTTTTGAAGTCATCAAAAGCAGTGGAGGTAGACTTCATTATTAAATTTGGTTGTTAAATATTTTCATACACTTTTTGTACAATTTCGTAGAATTTTTGTCTCTGGTCTTATAATTTTGATCATGTGTAAATCGCCTCATTTTATAAAAATGTAAATTTCTAAATAAAATGTTTGGAATGTAGCTTTTTGTTTCCATAACCTTTTAGATTGTAGTATTGGTAACCTTAAGTGGGAGGAGTTTAAAATCTATCTGTAAAAAAAATTTCTTTTTAAAAATTTTAAGTGGTCTTAAATTTTTGATCATCGCGAGTGTAGATAGATAGATAGATAGATAGATAGATAGATATTAAGTGAAAGAGATAAATAGATAGATAGATAGATAGATAGATAGATATTCAGTGAAAGAGATAGATAGATAGATAGATAATGAAATGAGATAGATAGATAGATAGATAGATATTAAGTGAAAGAATAGATAGATAGATAGATAGATAGATAGATATTAAGTGAAAGAGATAGATAGATAGATAGATAGATAGATAGATAATAAGTGAAATAGATAGATAGATAGATAGATAGATATTAAGTGAAATAGATAGATAGATAGATAGATAGATAGATAGATAGATAGATAAGTGAAATAGATAGATAGATATTAAGTGAAAGAGATAGATAGATAGATAGATAGATAGATAGATATTCAGTGAAAGAGATAGATAGATAGATAGATATTAAGTGAAAGAGATAGATAGATAGATAGATAGATAGATAGATAGATAATGAATGATAGATAGATAGATAGATAGATAGATATTCAGTGAAATAGATAGATAGATAGATAGATAGATATTCAGTGAAATAGATAGATAGATAGATAGATAGATAGATAGATAGATAGATAGATATTAAGTGAAAGAGATAGATAGATAGATAGATAGATAGATAGATAGAAGTAAGAAAGAGATAGATAGATAGATAGATAGAAAGAGATAGATAGATAGATAGATAGATAGATAGATATTAAGTGAAAGAGATAGATAGATAGATATTAAGTGAAAGAGATAGATAGATAGATAGATAGATATTATGAAAGAGATAGATAGATAGATAGATAGATAGATAGATAGATAGATAAGTGAAAGAGATAGATAGATAGATAGATAGATAGATAGATAGATAGATAGATAGTTAAGTGAAAGAGATAGATAGATAGATAGATAGATATTAAATGAAAGAGATAGATAGATAGATAGATAGATAGATAGATAGATAGATAGATAGATATTAAGTGAAAGAGATAGATAGATAGATAATAAGTGAAAGAGATAGATAGATAGATATTAAGTGAAAGAGATAGATAGATAGATAGATAGATATTAAGTGAAAGAGATAGATAGATAGATAGATATTAAGTGAAAGAGATAGATAGATAGATAGATAGATAGATAGATATTAAGTGAAAGAGATAGATAGATAGATAGATAGATAGATAGATAGATAGATAAGTGAAAGAGATAGATAGATAGATAGATAGATAGATAGATAGATAGATAGATATTAAGTGAAAGAGATAGATAGATAGATAGATAGATATTAAGTGAAAGAGATAGATAGATAGATAGATAGATAGATAGATAGATATTAAGTGAAAGAAGGAGATAGATAGATAGATAGATAGATAGATAGATAGATAGATATTAAGTGAAAGAGAGATAGATAGATAGATAGATAGATAGATAGATAGATAACAGCCTGAGATAGATAGATAGATAGATAGATAGATAGATAGATAGATAGATAGATAGATAGATTAAAGACAGGATGAGATTAATAATAAAGAAAAAGAAATAGCATCGGATTAAAGGAAAGAGAAAATGTAATTGAAAGACAGTCTAATAGAATGAGAATGGAAGAAAGGAAAAGAAAAGACAGAATGAAAAAGAAAAAACTGAGGTAAAGAATATAATTCTAAAGAAGAATGATATTGAAAGAGACAATGAAATTATACAGTAAAAAGAGAAAGAAATAGAAATGTTTGTGTTTATTGCTGTGATTTTCAATATCTTGCTATTATTTCGAACTGTTTTTCCTATCTTGTTTGATAATAGTGTTATTATAGATGAAACATTTCGACAAAGTACACTCAGGTCATCATCAGGTGTGCATCGATTGGCTGAAATGTACTAGCAGTTGGTGATTGTGAGATATCCTGTAAAATAATTATTTCTTTTTTCATGTTGTACTTGGTCGAAACGTTGTGTCTATAATAACATCATTATCAAACAAGATGAGAACAGTAGTTCGAAAGAAGACCAAGATAAGGAAAAGAAAAGTTTCAATGAAAGAAAGCATACAGTTGAAAGAGAGAAAATAGCTGAAAGGAAGAAATTAAAAAGGAAAGGCGAAGAGAAATAGAATGAAATGAAAGAGAGAAATTAGCGGAAAGAAAAATATTTAAAGAAAATGGAAACAATAGAATTGAATGAAAACGAGAATACAGTTGAAAGAGAAAAAAGCTAAAAGAAAGAAAATACAAAGGAAAGGGAAAAGAAATTGAATTGAATGTAAGAGAGAATGAAGTTAAAAAGAGAAATCAAGTGAAGGAAAGAAATTATAATAAAAAGGAAATAGAAATAAAATTGAATGAAAAAGAGAAAATACATGAAGAAAAGAAATTATAAAAGAAGGGGAAAATTCCATTGAATGAAAGAGAAAATACAGTTTAAAGAGAGAAAATACATGAAGGAAAGAAATTATAAAGGAAGGAGAAAATACTATTGAATGAAAGAGAGAATACAGTTGAAAGCAAAAAATATCTGAAGGAAAGAAATTATAAAGGAAGAGGAAAATGGTATTGAATGAAAGAGAAAATACAGTTGAAAGAGAGAAAATACATGAAGGAAAGAAATTATAAAGGAACGAGAAAATACTATTGAATGAAAGAGAGAATACAGTTGAAAGCAAAAAATATCTGAAGGAAAGAAATTATAAAGGAAGGGGAAAATGGTATTGAATGAAAGAGAGAATACAATTGAAAGAGAGAAAATACATGAAAGAAAGAAATTATAAAGGAAGGGGAAAATGCTATTGAATGAAAGAGAGAATACAGTTGAAAGTGAAAAATATCTGAAGGAAAGAGATTATAAAGGGAAAAGAAATAGAATTGAATGAAAGACAGAATGTAGTTGAAAAAGAAAAAATAGCTAAAGTAAAGCGATTATAAAGAAAATAAGAAATAGAATAAAATGAAAGAAAGAATACAATTGAAAGAGAGAAAATAACTTAAGTATAGAAATTAAAAAAGGAGAAGGAAAATAAATTAATAAAAGACAGAATGCAGTTGAAAGAGAAAAAATAGCTGAAGGAAAGAGATTATAAAGAAAAAAGAAATAGACTGGAAAGAAAGAATACAATTGAAACAGAGAACAGATCTGAAGGAAAGAAATTACAAAGGAAAAGAAATTAATAAAAGAGAGAATTAAAAGAGAAAAATAGCTGAATGAAAGAGATTATAAAGAAAAAGGAAAAATAGAATTGAATGAAAGAGAGAACAGTATTTAAAGAGAAAATATCGGAAGGAAATAAATTATTAAGGAAAGGGAAATAAAATTGAATTGTATCAAAAGAGAGAATACAGTTAAAAGAAAGAAAATAGATGAAGGAAAAATTATAAAGGAAAGAGAAAAGAAATAGAAATGAATGAATAAGAGAATACATTTGAAGGAATGAAATTAGGTGAAGGCGGGAAATTATAAAAAGAGAAAAGAAATAAAATTGAATGAAAGAGAGAAAACTGTTAAAAGAGAGAAAATAACTGAAGGAAAGACATTAAAAAGTAAAGGGAAAAGAAATAGTATTGAATGAAAGTGAGAATACAGTTGAAAGAGGGAAAACAGCTGAAGGAAACAAATTACAATGAAAGTCAAAACAAATAGAATTGAATGAAAGAGAGAATACAGTTGAAGCTTACAAAATAGCTGAAGAACAGAATTTAAAAAAAGAAAGGGAAAACTAGAATTGAATGAAAGAAAGAATACAGATGATGTGAGAAAACAGCTGAAAGAAAATATTATAAAGGAATGGGAAAAGAAATAGTATTGAATGAAAGAGAGATTGCAGTTGAAAGAGGAAAGAATATCTGAAAGAAAGAAATTATAATGTACAGTCAAAGAAATAGAATTGAATGAAAGAGAAAATACATGAAAGGGGAAAAAACAGAATTGAATGATAGAGTGAATGAATTTGAAAGATAGAAAATAGCTGAAGGAAAGAAATTATAAAGAAAGAGAAAAGAAACAGAATTGAATGAAAAAGTGAATGAATTTGAAAGATAAAAAATATTTGAAGGAACGAAATTATAAAGAAAGGGAAAAGAAACAGAATTGAATGAAAGAGTGAATGCATTTGAAAGATAAAAAATATTTGAAGGAACGAAATTATAAAGAAAGGGAAAAGAAACAGAATTGAATGAAAGAGTGAATGCATTTGAAAGATAAAAAATATTTGAAGGAACGAAATTATAAAGAAAGGGAAAAGAAACAGAATTGAATGAAAGTGTGAATGCATTTGAAAGATAGAAAATATCTGAAGGAAAGAAATTATAAAGAAAGGGAAAAGAAACAGAATTGAATGAAAGAGTGAATGAATTTGAAAGATAGAAAATATCTGAAGGAAAGAAATTATAAAGAAAGGGAAAAGAAACAGAATTGAATGAAAGAGTGAATGCATTTGAAATAAAAAGTATAATTAGAAGAAAATATAATTTAGGGAAAGAAAAAAAAGAAACAAATTAGTAAGCGAAAGAAAATGGGAAAAATGAAAGAAATGTTTAAAAGAAAGCGATAATGCAACTGAAAGAGCGAATGATAAACAGATAAATAATATTTAAAAGAAAATAATGATCGTCACGAAAAGTAGAAAAAAAATCTGTAATGAATGAAGATAGGACTGTAGATAAAATTAGGTATGGCATGAGAAAAGTAAAAGAATAAAGAAGAATGAAATTTTAAGTACAAAAGGAAAGGGAAAAAACTAAGAAGGGAATTGAAATAAATAAATAACGAAAGAAAGAATTTGATCGAGAAAGAGAAAACAAAGCAAGCACGAACAGACAGAAGAATATATATAGAGAAACATTTAGTTTCGTCTCATGTAAATTCGTTTAATTTGCCTAGTGTTTTCGCAGATGTGACGACGATTAAACAACAAAAAACAAACTGGATTTAAGTTCACATTTATGCAGTCTTGATGAAGGAACGGCCCGAATAAATATGAGTCTATGAATATTTATAATGATATTAATTAATACAATGGACCTAAAGCTGCTCAAAGATATTTGTGTATTATGTTCGTTAGTGCCGGGAGCCTGAAAAATTTGCGTGAGTAATTATTGCCAATGATTAGAAGGGCAAAATTAGTTTTCCTCTAGTGAGCTGGAAGACGTTAGACTCTGAACGAAGCGATAATGTTTTGGGGACACCTTTGTTTGTCGAATTTGTCGAGAGGAAAATCAGAAAATTTAGTCATACAAATTTCAATATATTTTGTCCCCATTTTTTTTTTTTACAATTATTGTGATTTCATATATGTTTCTGGACAAAAGAAAACGTAGTTTTCTCAAATTAAAGTCCGTTCAATATAAGCCTCATGAGCCACTCAAAATAGCGTATTATTGTTAAAATGTGTAATATTAAACAAAGTGGAGATGGTAGGGAGGAAATGTTATGAAGTTAAGAAGGATGGATAAAGATTGACACTTGAACTTAAAGAGATTAAGATTATAGCATACAAAAAAGCAGTAGAATTTTACACAAATTGTGCAAATGTTTTTTTTTTCAGTGTCGCATTCATTTTAAATTTAAAATATGGCGTATATGGGAGTTGTGTGAATAGATATAATGCGTCAGTTCTGAAATAATTAAAGTAGATCAGCGAATCTCAACTGATGAGCCGCGACACACTTGTGTTCCGCTCGATCTTCTTATGCGTGCCGCAATATATTGGCAGGGTATACATACACCTTTGCGCAAATTAAGAGAAACAAAACGAATAATGTTTTCTTAGTATCTTTCACATATGCCCTGATCACGTATACGTTGTCTCTTGGCGTTTTTTTCTCTTCCGACAACATTTCCTTTAAGTTTTGGACTGATGAATTCAGTTTCTTGCTTCGTCTTGATGAAACGACTGACAATTGAAAGTCTAATATCATCAATATCCACAATCTTTGTATGGTTTGACTGTTTTTGTGAAGCGGTACAATTTTCGTATCATTCTTTGGAGTAACATCCATCGCAGAAAATACAAGGCGGCTTAAAACCGATGTTAAATTCCACCATGAAGCCTGGGAGTGGTGTGTTCAGGTGATTTAAATCACCTGAAGACACTACTCATGGTAGAAACCTAGATCGCTTAATAAATGAAGAATATTCAAAAGTTCAAAATATAATTGCATTGAACACTTTCTTTATACAAATGTGCACTGGTCTAATTTTATTATGACCCAAAATAAACACATGTATCACTCGGCAAGAGGACACACAATTTCGTAACAAAAATTTATCATAAATAATCAGGCCGGTATAAATAAATATATGTACTGTTTGATTATGAACACAATATCTACCTAAATACGAGTATCGATCAAAAATAATGTTCAAACAAATAATATATATATATATATATATATATATATATATATATATATATATATATATATATATCGCTGATTGACGCCAATTCGATCGAGTTTCAATCCTGGGTAAAAAGCAATCGGCTGTCTAACCGTACCGATGAGCTGTGATACAACGAAACACATCTGTCTATGGATTACTATATATATATATATATATATATATATATATATATATATATATATATATATTAATAAATTTGCATGTTATCCTACGTCTATGTCACTACTCGGAGTTTCATTCTCCTTAATGAAGCACTGTTTTATTCAGTCAGTCAATTAAGTGCCATACGTGATACACACTTTGGGCGATTATGTCTCGAAAGAAGATTATCCCGCAGAAGTTTGTCATTGCTTTCTGCGGTAGACTGGTTGCCAGCCAAGGCTATAGAACCCAGTCTGAATTATTCTTTATCCCATAGCTGGAGGAAAGAGACGGATTAATACCTTTCCAAAGGGTATTTGTGCGTAAGTGAATGCAAGGAATTCGATCTCGACACCCCGATTTGTCGTTCTGAACTTCTGAATAATAATGCTATACAGATGTACACCCTCCTCATTTGAATGTTTATTGATTGACGTCACTAAATATATAAATCTTAGAAGTAGTACAAATTAATAGGTAGGCAGTCTACTGTTTGTAGCAATTTACTGTTTCAAGATTGCTGGATAAGAGCATTATATATGGTAAAATTTTTATTTTAAGTTTATAATAAAAACATAGTTTATTGCAACAGAAAAGCCGTTGTGTTTCTGTACTATTTTATTAACCCCTTACTATAAAGATATTACGACATATATATGATATATTTATTCGTGTGTGTTTCAGAGAACTCAAAATTACTTACTTATTGACAATTATTTTTACATACAGTACTGTAATATTAGGACAAGAGCTATTTTATCTTCTCTGAGGCATATTGACAGAAAATAAATAATTCAATTAAAGTAATTTTATTTGATTTACTCAACAAATGCTTTAACTAAAAAAAATACTTGTTTCAAAATAAATTTAATATTTAGCATAATAGCCTTTCGCTTTGAAATAATAAAATAATTGCGACAATTTACAAATCGCACCTAGAATATATATATATATATATATATATATATATATATATATATATATAGTACTGTGCAAAAGTATTAGGACAAGAAATCTTTTATCTTGTATGAGTCATATTGACAGAAAATAAACAATTTAATTAAAGTGATTTTATTTGATTTACTCAACAAATGCTTTAACAAGAAAAATACTTGTTTCATATACATAGTATCATAACCTTTTGCTTTGATCACAGCCTTCATTCTGTCAGCCATTTACATCACAAGCTTCTTTAATGTGTCTTATGTTATCTCCTGCCAAGCAGCTTGTATTTGTTACCAAAGTGTGTCTTGCGAAGTAACATTAGATTTATCAATTCGAGAGAGGGGAATGAGAAAAAAGTCAGTCATATCCAAGAATAATAGAATAATGAATATTTTCAAAGTAACTTGTATAATAGAAAATAGGAAAAATTAAATATAACTTCTTTTTAATACATTTCTTTTACACCTAGTTGTAAATAATCAATATTTATTAGCAATTTACTTGGCTTTCCACCCTGTATCTGAATTTCAGTGAGGTTTTTAGGAAAATCACCCCTGTTCTAATATTTTTGCACACTACTGGTAGTGTGCAAAAATATTAGAACAGACAATGTGCGTTGTGGTACAGTGGATATCGGCTCGCTACGAGAAACCGGGGAGCCGAGTTCGAATTCCAGTTGCATCCATTGTATTCTCTTACGCGCAAATACCCTTGGGAAAGGTATTAATCCGTCTCTTCCTTCCAGTTATGGGTTAAATAGCAGGACAGATTGGGTTCTATTGCCTTGGTCGGCAACCAGTCTACCGAGAAAGCAATGGCAACCTACTGCGGGATAATCGTCTGCCCAGTCAGTCATGTCTTTTTCGAGACATGATCGCCCAAGCGTGTATCACGTATGGCACTTAATTGACTGACTGACCGGTAGTGTGCAAAAGTGTTAAGACAGGGATGAATTTAAACTTTATTTTGTTGCTTCATAAAAGATAAAATTGTTCTTGTCCTAATACTTTTGCACAGTACTGTATTTTCATCAAATAAAAAACTTCCCTCGTTAGTGTAATTATTTAAAGATTGATTAAAAAACGTATTTATCAACATAAGCTGGCCGCCACACAAACGCATAGTTAAACTGTTACATATGCACAGACTCTCACCGACACGAATGGATCATTATAAACGCACAATTCACTCACGCGTACAAACACTGTACACACACAAGCAAATATATATTTAAATAATTTTAAACAGTTTCTCTTTTCATAACAAAGAGGGTAAAGCAGGTGACCAATCTTAGATGAAATCAACAAGAGCAACCAACCTTTAAAAAAATAATAAAACAAACAGTCGTAATTGTGTAAATATAATTGTATCTGTATTAATGAGACGGGCTTTGCTATGAGAAACAGAACGATAATCGTTACTTATTAAAATTTAGTGATTTACCACACGCCAACAAAGTGACGCTGGTATACACATATTTCTCTTGTTCCCCACACCACCTGCAGAACTTAGCTGATAACAAGCTTCATATCTTCTGAGGTGTTGTAGCTGTAAGTAAGGTTTTGTGTTTAAGCCATCCATCTGATTCCTTTTTTTCTCTCCCAACCAATTATTTTAATCATTTCACCGCAAACAATGTAGGGATTTCATTAGTAAACACAAGGGTTTACAAAGAGTGAAAATGAGAGAAAACACTGAGTATAGGAAGGATTCAGGAGAAGATAAAACATGAACGGGAATGAAGAAGATAGAAGATGGTGATTGAAGTTGCATTTTTAAATTTGGAAGATTGTAGTTATCAGGGAAGCAAGTAAATAGAAGCAGGAAGTCCGAGTAACTGAGAGAATAGAATTGACAGCCGCATTCCGCTAATTCAACAGTAAAGGGGTGGGACCTAAATGTCAATCGAGTATCAAGCTTAAATTCATGAAGTAAGGCCACAAGGGGAAAGACATCTGTGAGAAAGTGATTGAAGTCAGGATGCCAAGTCAGGACCGATTACATGACAGATTCTTTGGATTTTGTCAAGAATCTCTAGAATCCATAGCAAAATCTACTGCTAAGAAGGTTGGGTCACTATGTCGATCCAGGATGTTTTTTCCACCTGAATCCATCCTGCATATATACAAGTCAACCATCCGGCCGTGCATGGAGTACTGCTGCCATTTATGGTCAGGTGCCCCTGCCGTTCTCCTCAGTGTTCTTGACAAGCTCCAAAGGAGAGTCTGTAATGTGATAGGTACTGATCTGGCGACTCGACTGCAGCCACTTCCCCATCGTCGAAATGTGGCCTCCCTTTGTCTGTTCTATAAATACTTTCATGGCTTCTGCTCGGACGAGCTTAAGTCACTGATGCCTCCTCAACAGGTGTTTACTCGTGCAACCAGACTGGCAACTGGGTCCCACCCATTCACGGTCAGGTTAGCCAAATGCAGACGACAATTCTACTCCTGCAGCTTCATCTCTCGCACTTCCCGCCTGTGGAACTCGCTCCCGTATTCTTGCTTTCCTGACGGCTACAACCTCCAGAAATTTAAATGCAAAGTCAATACTCATCTACTAACCACTGGACTCTAGCCCTCTCCCCACCCCTGTATAACCTTCCCTTTCTCTCCACCTATGTATCTGTCATCGCACCTGCTTTCTATTGTTCCTTTCTAACTAGTTTGTACTCCTCACTCTTTTCTAATTAATCTTTTTACCTCGCTCGGGGTGAAATGATTAAAAAAAATACGTAGCAAAAACATCAGACTAGATGTGGCAGCAAAGTTTAATAGACAGACAAAATGTAGAATTATAAAAATGAGAAAAATGACTGAAACCAAGAAGACAGGGCTCAGAAGATTACAGATATTTCTTCGTATCTTGTCAAGAATCTCTAGATACGTAGCAGAAACATCAGACTAGATATGACAGTAAAGTTTAAGAGACAGACAAATGATAGAATTATAAAAATGGGGAAAATGACTGAAGCCAAGAAGACAGGGTTGATAAGATTACAGATATTTCTTCGTATCTTGTCAAGAATCTCTAGATACATAGCAGAAGTTACAAGATCAGATGTGGTAACAATATTCAATGCCCGGGTGTTTTTATTTCGTAGTCCTCCCATAATATGTCTCTACTATTCATCTTCCTTTAAATATTGCTGCTACATCTGAAATTCGTCCTGGGTATTGTAATTTTCTAAGCGCAGGTTTTGATGTAGCACCAGGCTCAAAGTATGGGGCACCTAGTGAAGATCGAACTCACTAATCAATTGCAAGCTTGTTAATCATTGCACCACATCGAGGTGGCTAGAAATTTGTCCTCGATATGACGATAAACTACGTCCGGCAGCAAGGCCTGAAATGGGGAATTTTTGAGACGCGTGGAATCACCTCTTAATTGTGGTTATTCCACCCCGCCCGACTCGTCGAGATAGCACCCGTTATGGTCCCAGGTAAGGGTAAATAGTGAACCGTCAATCTGGAGTCAAAAGATTATGAAAAAATATAAATACTCTTTTGTGGAGAAAATTTCCAGCCATAAAAAATTTCCAGCCATAAAAAAAAAAATCTAGCAATATATTTTAATGAGAAACAAAATGGCACTAGAATTTTTGTAAAACAATTCAACAATCTTCTTCTTCTTCTTCTTCTTCTTCTTCTTCTTCAGGTGCCGTGTCCCTTCAGGACGGAGTCGATCATGGACCTCCACTTGGCTCTATCTCTTGTCGCTCTCAGTAATTTTTCTCTTGATATCTCTTCGCTCCGTCAACCATTTGCTCAGATCTAACAAGTACGTCTCCTGCTGCTTTCCCTGTCTTCTCTTCCATTTAACCGACCTGTAAGTATTAAGTTCTCCAGGCCTACCTTCCGCATTACGTGTCTCAGGAACCTCATTTGTCTCAAGACGTAGGCGATCATGGACTTTCGCTTAGCTCTGTCTCTTGTCGCTCTCAATAATTTTTCTCTTTGTATCTCTTCCAAGCTATGCACCTTCAACCATTTGCTCAGACCTAACATGTACGTCTTACGCTGATTTCCCCTGTCTTTTCTTCCGTTTATCCGACCTGTGAGTATTAAGTTCTCCAGGCCTACCTTCCGCATTACATGTCCCAGGAACCTCATTTGTCTCTTCCTGATATTTATTATCAGTTTTCTTCTCGTTTGCATCCTTTCCAACACCTCATTGTTGCACACGCGCTTCATCCATAGTATCCTCAGCCTTCTTCTGTAAAACCACATTTCTGCTGCCCCAAGCCTCTCCTGCATCTTTCATGAGATCGTCCAGAATTCACTTCCATAAAGAAAGACAGATATCGTATAGCAATCCAGCATTCTCTCCTTTGTTTCTAATGAGATTTTTCTATCTTTCAGTACTCTGGCTAGTTTCTGAAATGCCTCTTTGGCCATGCCAATGCGTCTTTGGATCTCCGTGTCGTATTTTCCATCCTCTGTCAAAACGCTTCCAAGGTAATTGAGTTTTTTTTTTACTTTTCCAAAAAAATTAGATTTCTGCATAAAATGTCCCATATGGAGTTATATGCCATTAAACAAACAAAACCATATTTGGTCATGTGCTTCTGTTATGTATTTAGATATTTTGAACGGAAATGTATGTCGTCATTGTTATTCACACACTAACGTAACCACACACTTAATTCATCTATAGTTTAAATACGCTTAATACACGTTAATTTCGCTTACATATATTTACATTTATAATAAATATCTAATGTTTTTATTACGCGTTGCCACACACACACTCAAACAGACACAAGTTTTTCTTCTGCATTTAATATTCAGCCATTGCTTTATGCCTACGTGACACATATCTGACCAATGAAACTATAACTCTATCAAGATACTGCCTCTTAGATTATTAAATCATTCGTCTTTAATGAATTTCTAAAGAAACATGTTAGATTAAAGAGACTTTTTCCTACTTGTTCTTTCCTTATTCTATACATCTTGTCGGTTTCTGATTCATATATTCAACTGATATATATATATATATATATATATATATATATATATAGTCATCCGCAGACAGATCTGTTTCGCTGTATTACAGCTCATCAGTACGGCTTAGACTCCGTTCGCTTCCTAACCCAGGATTGGCGTCAGTCGGCGATTCTACCCCTAGTCCACCAGCGTCCGGGAGAAGAAGGCAGGCTTTTTAGCGCGTATAAACACGCCCAATAGCTAGAGTGCTCCAATTGATTATCAAATGAGCGATATTTAATATATATATATATATATATATATATATATATATATATATATATATATATATATATATATTAAAATAACTTTAATCCAAAACGTAATGTAGGAAGGTAAATACCAAAGACCCTATCTTAATTAATATTAATATTTTAATATTAAAAAATGATAAAGGTGGAGAGCTCACTGTAATTAAAATTACAGAGCTAATTATAAAATAAAATAAATTTCGATGTTCAAAACTGTTGAATGAGCATTTCAACATGAAATCCGTAAGAGAGATTTCACATCTCATCGGCAACTACCACATTTTCAAAATGAAATAAAAAGAAATAAAAAAATGAAGGTTAAGAATTAAAACATTTACGTCACAAAAAAAAAAAATCGGTTAGAATTCAACGTCTATTTTTAGGTTTTGGATAAGTTTACTTTTAGATAGAGAAAAAGAGAAAAAATTGGAAAATTGGTAAGAGAAAAAATTGGAAAATTTGGCTTTGTCTAGCTTTACAAAGGGGAAAGGAGTTAAAGGATGGAATAGGAAGTGGTGTTAAATTGAGAATTGGGTTAAAACAAAACAAGGAAAAGGAGGGAGGGAGTAAGAAGAATAAAGAAAAAGAAACGAAAAAACTGAAAAAAGGAAAAGAAAAAATTTCCATATTTTAGAGACGCTCGATACGTGTCAAACAAAACTAACGTTTATAAATGGGTTAAACTATTAGAAAAAAGATTTTTAGAAAAAACATATTTAGAGGAGAAAAGCAGATATATGATTTAATTAAATTTAATTAAGTTAATCTACTTAATGATAAATCTAGATATAAATAAAATTAAAATTAAAATAATAAAAATAAAAAATAAAATAAAATTTCGTTTAAAAATATTTTTTTAAATTATTTTAAAAATTTATAAAAATTTATAAAAATTTGTGAAAAAACTTGCCGAAGAAATCGGGGGTTAAATTAATAAAAGTATCCCTATTTTATAAAGGTAGATAATCAAAGCAGACAGGAAGGAAAAGGTAGAGGTGTTAAAATTACAATTTAAAAATAGTAAAAGTCAGTATTGTATAAATTCTTTAGAATTTGCCTATTATGAGAATTTATAATGTTGTCTATATTTGAGGTACAAGAGTAGCTGATTTTTAGAGTATTACAATTAATTTTTTTTTGTGACGTAAATGTTTTAATTCTTAACCTTCATTTGTTATATCTTTTTATTTCATTTTGAAAATGTGGTAGTTGCCAATGAGATGTGAAATCTCTCTTTCATGTTGAAATGATCATTCAACAGTTTTGAACATCGAAATTTATTTTATTTTATATGTATATATTCAACTCATATATATACATATACATATATATATATATATATATATATATATATGTATATACATATATATATATGTATATATATATATATATATATATATATATATATATATATATATATATATATATATATATATATATATATATTAAATTAAAAAAAAGAATGAGCAAATATGTAAATTCCCCAAAACCAGATCTTATTAATAATAATTTTATTATTATTAAAAAGGATCAAGGTGGAGCTTTAGATTTAAATATTGTTATCTTTCTTTTTCTCAGTCTCTCTCTTAGTCTCTCTTTCTCACTCACTCTCTCTCTCTCTCTCTCTCTATATATATATATATATATATATAGTAACAAAGTTTTGTTGGTATTTTTTGTTAGCACAACTTACACTCCTAAAGATCATCTATAAAGGAGATTGAAAGTACTTGGGAACATGGAGAAATTAATAATTAAATCATCTGTCAACGTTGCAGCTCATTTCTTACATCATACGCGAAAAATTATCCATGAGTATAAACAGATTTTTATTAAAAATAAGTAATGTTTGATATTTATTTAATCTGACATGTCTATAAGAAAATTTGGTCCCTAAATACACAAATATACAATATAGGTTCACACTCCACCCACGTCTATGGAACAGGTGAAGAGGCTCATCCCTTGTTTCCTGTTTAGGATGCGGTTTCCGGTTTTCTCTTTTCCAATCTTTTTACTCTTTTCTTTCTTATTTTTTCAATTGGAGTAGATAGACTAAACTATCGCCCGGTTCATACTCCTCCCACGACTATTGAACAGGTGAAGAGGCTCATCCCTTGCTTCCTGTTTAGGATGCGGTTTCCGGTTTTCTCCTTTCCAATCTTTTCACACTTTTTTTTATTTTTTTATTTTTTTTTCAATTGGAGTAGACAGACTAAACTATCGCCCGGTTCACACTCCACCCACATGTATTGAACAGGTGAAGAGGCTCATCCCTTGTTCCCTGTTTAGGATGTGGTTTCCGGCTTTCTCTTTTCCAATCTCTTTACTCTTACGTACCCCCTGCGCATCAGTGGCGTTATCGCCTTGCTTGGGGTGATATGATTAAAAAAAAAAACAATATATATATTCTTTTAATTTATATTATATTTATTTCCATTTATATTGTTTTATTATTTTTATATATTTATTAAAGTGAAAAAGTATGTATTAATATCTTTAATGGCCATTTACCTCTGTATATTGAATGTGCAACATATTTTTTATATTTATATGCATTTATATATACGATGCGTTACGTATAATTTCTAGCTTTTTCCCTTCCCCACAAAAAATTTTGTGATCTGATGTCTTCAATCATTTACTTCAAAGTAATCCTATGACCAATCTTTTCGTCGGAATTCACATCGTTTTTCCGTTCACCGTTAAAATCCCACGATTTTTCGTGTAGCAGCACGTATTACCGCACTGTGTCAAGACGATTGAAAAAAAAGCAGACGACATGCCCAGCGGAATTGAAAAAAAGGAAAAAAAGTAACTGGTGATGAAAAAGTCCTTGCGAAAAAGGGCATGCTAATCTTTAAGCAAAAACCCCAGTCGAAGAAAAGAAATTTAGGTTGTCCACATCATTGTGCTTGCAAGTAGTTTTCTCATTTTTCAAGCCGTGAAGCTTGTAAAACGATCCCAACCCATCCCGGTCAAACCGTTTAGTTTCCAGTCGACTCGACGAAAAACTGATGACGCATAGCAGCAGTTGTAAGATTCCCAGAGGCAATGGATGTTTTTATATAAGGTTTCCTTTACGTATGCACCTTTATTTGCTAACGCACAATCTGCCAATGGGTTTATTCTGTCAAACAAAAACACACGTATTATTTATCTAATTAGCCCGTTTGTTTTATATTCGACATTAATGAAGCAGCCTTACAAGTAACCAATCAGAATTTTGAGGATTGTTACGAAAATAAACACACGTTTTGTTTCTTTTCTGGAAGAAACCCGTAAAATGCTTATTTGTTTCTGTTTCGCGTGGGTTGCTAATTGATTGAGGGCAAAGAAAGGGCAATATCTGGAAAACGGTGACATATGTACTTTAAATCGGCTCCGACGGAAGAAAGGAGACAAGTAATGAAGGGCGTATAGCAAAGTTCTTATTTCTAAACATGGCTTCTGAAACAAAATAAATCGATATATACCGCACTGCCATCGCTTATTCTGCTACGAAACTTCACCATTAAAGTATATCAAAGATGTGATCTCCGCCTCGGCCGAGCATCTCAAGTGAATTATTCAACTTGGCTGTTCGTTATCATGAGCCAGTGTCCACCCGCTGAGTAATGATAGGATCTTATATTTTGAAATGGTTTTATTTATTTGTTTAGAAATGATACGTAACACATATTTCATTCTTGTGTAGGATGTGGCCTACCTATTTGATTCTTGTTTAGCATGTGGCCTACCTATTTGATTCTTGTATAATATGTGTCATACCTATTTGATTCTTGTATAGCATGTGGCCTAACTACTTGATTCTTGTATAGTATGTGTCATACCTATTTGATTCTTGTATAGCATGTGGCCTACCTATTTGATTCTTGTATAGCATGTGGCCTACCTACTTGATTCATGTATAGTATGTGTCATACCTATTTGATTCTTGTATATTATGTGGCCTACTTACTTGATTCTTGTATAGTATGTGGCATACCTATTTGATTCTTGTATAGCATGTGGCCTACTTACTTGATTCTTGTATAGTATGTGGCATACCTATTTGATTCTTGTATAGCATGTGGCCTACCTACTTGATTCATGTATAGTATGTGTCATACCTATTTGATTCTTGTATAGTATGTGGCCTACTTACTTGATTCTTGTATAGTATGTGTCATACCTATTTGATTCTTGTATAGTATGTGGCCTACTTACTTGATTCTTGTATAGTATGTGTCATACCTATTTGATTCTTGTATAGCATGTGGCCTACTTACTTGATTCTTGTATAGTATGTGTCATACCTATTTGATTCTTGTATAGTATGTGGCCTACTTACTTGATTCTTGTATAGTATGTGTCATACCTATTTGATTCTTGTATAGTATGTGGCCTACTTACTTGATTCTTGTATAGTATGTGTCATACCTATTTGATTCTTGTATAGCATGTGGCCTACCTACTTGATTCATGTATAGTATGTGTCATACCTATTTGATTCTTGTTTAGCATGTGGCCTACCTACTTGATTCATGTATAGTATGTGTCATACCTATTTGATTCTTGTATAGTATGTGGCCTACTTACTTGATTCTTGTATAGTATGTGGCATACCTATTTGATTCTTGTATAGCATGTGGCCTACCTACTTGATTCATGTATAGTATGTGTCATACCTATTTGATTCTTGTATAGTATGTGGCCTACTTACTTGATTCTTGTATAGTATGTGTCATACCTATTTGATTCTTGTATAGTATGTGGCCTACTTACTTGATTCTTGTATAGTATGTGTCATACCTATTTGATTCTTGTATAGTATGTGGCCTACTTACTTGATTCTTGTATAGTATGTGTCATACCTATTTGATTCTTGTATAGTATGTGGCCTACTTACTTGATTCTTGTATAGTATGTGTCATACCTATTTGATTCTTGTATAGCATGTGGCCTACTTACTTGATTCTTGTATAGTATGTGTCATAGCTATTTGATTCTTGTATAGCATGTGGCCTACTTACTTGATTCTTGTATAGTATGTGTCATACCTATTTGATTCTTGTATAGTATGTGGCCTACTTACTTGATTCTTGTATAGTATGTGTCATACCTATTTGATTCTTGTATAGTATGTGGCCTACTTACTTGATTCTTGTATAGTATGTGTCATACCTATTTGATTCTTGTATAGCATGTGGCCTACCTACTTGATTCATGTATAGTATGTGTCATACCTATTTGATTCTTGTATAGTATGTGGCCTACTTACTTGATTCTTGTATAGTATGTGTCATACCTATTTGATTCTTGTATAGTATGTGGCCTACTTACTTGATTCTTGTATAGTATGTGTCATACCTATTTGATTCTCGTATAGTATGTGGCCTACCTATTTCATTCTTGTATAGTATGTGGCCTACCTATTTCATTCTTGTATAGTATATGCCCTACTTATTTCATTTTTATATAGTATGTGGCCTACCTATTTGATTCTTGTATAGTATGTGGCCTACCTATTTCATTCTTGTATAGTATGTGCCCTACTTATTTCATTTTTATATAGTATGTGGCCTACCTATTTGATTCTTTTATAGCATGTGGCCTACATATTTAATTTTTGTATAGCATGTGGCCTACCTATTTTATTTTTGTATAGTATGTAGCCTACTATTTAATCCTTGTATAGCATGTGGCCTACCTATTTGATTCTTGCATAGTATGTGTCATACCTATTTGATTCTTGTATAGTATGTGGCCTACCTATTTCATTCTTGTATAGTATGTGGCCTACATATTTAATTCTTGTATAGTATGTGGCCTACCTATTTCATTCTTGTATAGTATGTGACCTACTTATTTCATTTTTATATAGTATGTGGCCTACCTATTTGATTTTTGTATAGTATGTGTCATACCTATTTGATTCTTGTATAGTATGTGGCCTACCTATTTGATTCTTGTTTAGCATGTGGCCTACCTATTTGATTCTTGTTTAGCATGTGGCCTACATATTTCATTTTTATATAGTATGTGGCCTACCTATTTCATTCTTTTATAGTATGTGGCCTACCTATTTCATTTTTATGTAGTATGTGGCCTACCTATTTGATTCTTGTATAATATGTGACCTAACTTTTTGGTTTTTATATAGTATATGGCCTCCCTCTTTGCTTCTTGTATGGTACGTGACCTACCTATTTCATTCCTGTATACTATGTGGCCTACCTATTTGATTTTTGTATAGTATGTCCCTCACTTATTTCCCTTAATATTACCTTAATATTCTAGTAATTCTAATATTCTATGTGTGTTATTATTTTTAATAAATTATAATATTCTGTCAATTCTAATATTCTATAAATTTCTATCTACTTGATTCTAATCCATCTGTTATTCTATCAATTCTAATATTCTATTAATTCTAATATACTGTGTGTTATTATTTTAAATAAATTATAATATTCTATCAATTCTAATATTCTATAAATTTCTATCTACTTGATTCTAATCCATCTGTTATTCTATCAATTCTAATATTCTATTAATTCTAATATACTGTGTGTTATTATTTTAAATAAATGATAATATTCTATCAATTCTAATATTCTATGAATTTCTATCTACTTGATTCTAATCCATTTGTTATTCTTTCTTCGAAATCTCCTCATACCTTTTTTTTCTCTCTAACTGTAACCCCTTGCGCACGAGTAGCGGCCTTGCCTTGCTTGGGGTGAAATGATTCTAAAATAGCAGGAGAGAGTTATCAATGATAATATTCTGATTTTAATTCCCCGTATAATCCTCTTTTATCTCTCTCTCTCTCTCTACTTCTCTCTCTCTCTCTCTCTCTCTCTGTGTGTGTGGTTTTTAAAGTTTGGAATGTAGTTTTATCACATGAAAAAGAAAAATATCTGGGAACCACAAGTCAAATCATACATTTTAGTTGCATCAAAGGTGGTCTTCATTGATGCACAGTTCTCATCGCCTATTCCGGTTTCGCATCATATCGGCTCCAATGGCAATCCCGACCTGATTCTAAACGAGTCAGGCTGCCTCCTTAAAAGCGTTGTGCTATGCATAGCGATATTGCAAAGAACAGTTATAATAAAACTAGTTTAGAGAATCTCAAAAAGTTAGACTGAAGTGTCTAAAGATTTTAACTGAAATAATTTCCTTTCTTACTTTATTTACGAGCTAGGTTGTCAAAGCCTCTTTTGACATACATTTTTTAATTATAAATTTCGTTTGGATAATAACAGATACATTTCGTTTGGATAATAATAGATAAATAGATAAATAAAATAGACCAAAGAAAATAAACCAATACTCATACCTTAAAATAAAAATTCATATTGATTTTTAAACACTAAAACCCGATTCCTCGCAATGTTTATCGCTACTCTGAAAGCGTATCCTAATGTAAACCAACGTGCACAGACAATTTTACGAATTATCACGGAAAGTTAAAAAACGGATAAATAAGGTACATAGTTTAATTTATTTGATTGAAGCTTATTTTTAATGAATTATCCTATTTGATTAAATTCTCTGTTTTTAATTAAGCAGTATATTTATGTGTATATACCAGCCTGAATATTTTTTTTAGAAATCTTGTAAGGAAAATATGCATCATTCTGCAGGTTTTCACAGCAGAAATAAATATTTAGAAGAATCGGGATATATGTGTTTCTAAGGCTTAATTTGGCTGCATCTGTGAAATCATTCGTAGTCGAGCGATTAAGACTACATATATTTTTTCGGTACTTAATGTCAGAAGAAAGTTGCGTGTATTTGCGTGAATAAAAAGATATTTACGTATATGAAAAGTTATTCGCGTAAAATTTATTAGCGTGTATTTGCGTAGTAATTTCTACAAAGAGTATTCTGTAAAGGAAGTAAACAGGCCCAAATTTTCTTCCTACGCCTAAAGTCGTACAGCAACGAATGAGTCTCACTAAGCCGCTAAAGTCTAACAAAAAGAACGAAAAGAAGTCCGATTTTGTCTTGTTGTTATCATCAAAAAAGGTAGGTTTCTTCAATATCTAATTGTTGATTTGAGTTCAGCATATACATTTGCACGGAAATAAGAGTATTTTGGAAAAATTTGACGTCACAGAAATTAAATCACACATGTCAAAAGCGTTTAAAAAATGAGCCTTTATATTTAATTTTTATTCCGAGGTTTTAAAAATACATTTGGTCAACAAAAAAATGTGAATATTTTTCCCCGTAATTTTGAAACAAAAGAATTATTTTTTTAAAAAACGTATTTTGTTAAAAAAAAAATATGTAAAAAAGTGCCAATGGTTAATTCAATTATTTAAGTCTGTTTTTTTCAGATTTAATATTTCATACTTCAGAAAATAAAATTTAAAAAAAGTAAAGCTTTTTTTCTCTAAATATTTCATGCAGGAAATAAATTGTCTGTAATTCATGTGGCATTAATGTAACTTTTTCTTCTAAAATTAAATGTCTACATTTTTAAATATTCTTCGAAAATTTCTGAAATTCATTTAGTCTACAAAAAATGTAAATATTTTTTGAAACAAAAACAAACGCAATGTTGTTTACAATGTCACACAAAACATCAACTCACGTTTGCGCAGAACAAAAGAAAATAGATTTTTGTAATGGAATTTTTTTAACAATTTTTAAACAAAATTTTTTTATATAATTTTTTTTATATAACTGAGTTTTAAAGTGAGGCGACGACAACAACAGGCTGCAATAATCATCTAATTAAAAAATGTTCTGAGTTGCACGAGCAACGTCGGTCTATGATGCTAGTTTTTAAATATTTATAAATTCATTTGAAGCACATGTTATTGTGCAGTATTAACAAATGAACCGTTCTATTTTCATTGACATTTAAATACTAAAAAAAACAAAACAATATGAAATACATCATTTTTTAAAACACTGGGGTGGCCTAATAATTATGGCTGGTAGTTTATATATATATATATATATATATATATATATATTATTTTTATTATTAGTATTAGTATTATAATACACTTCATTATATAAAACATAAATACTATTATAAATAATAATTAAAATATGTCTACGCCTTAAATAAGATGTTCACGATTCTCACTTTTTTCTATTATACAAATGCACTACCGGCCATAATTATTAATCCACAGTGTTTTCAAAAATGATGTATTTCATACTATTTTTTAGTATTTATTGCCAAGTGAATAATTGTAAATGAAAATAGAATGGTTCTTTTGTTAATACTGCACAAAAACATGTGCAGCAAATGAACTTATAAATATTAAATAATTACCTATTTTGCAGTTTCATCAATGAAAGAATGAAGAAAATTTAGGGCGATTCAGAGGAGTTCATCTTTGCTTCCCTACCTTGTAAAATTTTGCAAAATTATAATAACTCAAGAAACATTCTATTTTCATTTGGCAATAAATAATAAAATAGTATGAAATACATCATTTCTTTAAAAAAAACTGGGGTCGCATAATAATTATAGCCGGTAGTGTATATATATATATATATATATATATATATATATATATAAGAAAAAAGTGAGTGAAGACGTGAACGTTTTGTTTAAAGCGTATATATATATATATATATATATATATATATATATATATATATATATATGGTAGCTCGGAGTTATATTTTAATATATATATATTTTTTTAATGAAGGCTTGAAATTTGCATAGTTCATCAAAATTTCATTACCTTATCGTTATATTTTCACAAGAAACATTCTATTTTTATTTGGCAATAAATAATAAAATAGTATGAAATACATCATTTCTTTAAAAAAAACTGGGGTCGCATAATAATTATGGCCGGTAGTGTATATATATATATATATATATATATATATATATATATAAGAAAAACGTGAGTGAAGACGTGAACGTTTTGTTTAAAGCGTATATATATATATATATATATATATATATATATATATATGGTAGCTAGGATTTATATTTTAATATATATATATATGTTTTTAATGAAGGCTTGAAATTTGCATAGTTCATCAAAATTTCATTACCTTATCGTTATATTTTTCAGTTTTCTTTTATATCACATCTGAAATCTTTCCCCCATATTTCTGAGGTTCTTTCATAGAATTTTAGTTCATGATATTCCATGAATAGGTTGGCATATATCGATGCAACCTTTGTTTCCATGGCTTTTTCTGATTTATTTGGTAGGGTGTTTGGTTGAGCAGAAAGTAATTGTTTACTAAGATAATTTCAAGGCTTTCTATAATGAAATTTTCCTTGATTCGGTCTGGTAGTTCATAACGGAATGTGTCTAGCTAATGTTTAATAGCCTCTCTTCTGTAATCGTGTGGGATGTTGCTATATAGATTCAGAACATCTGATTAAGCTATATAAGTGTTCTGGTTTATTACGTTTAGCAGATGGTCGAGAAAATCTAGATAGTCTGGTATGAGACTCTGAACGATTTTGATGAGAGACTTCAAGGATGTCTAGGATATTGCTTAGGTGGTGTGTCTCATGAATCCAACATGCTATGATAGGTCTTAATTTTTAGTCAAGTGGTGTGTTATATTATCACAATAGGCCTTAGTAAACTAAACTTATTTATAAATGGAACTTTGTCTGTGTGTGTTACCTATAGACTCCAAAATGGTTGAACCGATTTTCTTGAAAATTTTCACAGTTGTACTATAAGCGTCTGCAAGTGTTCTTAGCTCTTTGTGTCGAGGTACCCCCGATAAATATCGAAAATCGATAATCGAACAAATTGGGTTATAGATGGAGTGGTCAGATTTTAATCAAATTTGATACACTCATAGACAAAGAGATAAGAAATGATATTCAGAAGTTTCAAGTTTGCAGTTCTTACGATAGTGCAGAAAATCGATAATATATATATATATATATATATATATATATATAAAAGGCAAGATGTTTGTGAGTGTGTGTCTGTTTATCTGTCTGTCTGTCCTTTATACAAATCCGCAATTTTTATCCGATCCTCACCAAAATTCACGCAAATATTCTTTAGGCTGAGTCTGAGCTCCAGGACCATGGATTAGTTTTAAAGATTTCATTACATCCGAGCAATGCCGGGCTATCCTGCTAGTATTGTATAGTTCATTATTTTTGTGTAATTTAGGTAGTCTATAGATATTGCATGTTTTACACGTAAAGTTGGTACGTTAGTTAAATTCCTCATTAGTTATTTTTCGGTATGGGTGCATTAAAACATTGAGTTTTTTCATCATTTTATAACTCAGTGGTGGACTGGGGTAAGATGTGGTTAGTAAATTTCAAAGCTTCTAAAACGAAACTGATATCTGTCAACCATCAGAGACAATCTCACCTGCTTCCAATAAGCATGGACCAAGCAAGTCTCCCTGAAAGCAATATATTGCGCCTCCTCGGCCTTACCCTATCTTCCGACCTCAAGTGGAATCATTGCATTAAGTCAATAGCGAAATCCACTGCTAAGAAGGTTGAGTCACTGTGTCGGGGCAGGAAGTTTTTCCACCTTATTCCATCTTGCACATATACAAATCAACCATCCATCCGTGCATAGAATACTGCTTTCATATAGGGTCAGGCGCCTCTGTTGTTCATCTCAGTGTTCTCGACAGACTCCAAAGGAGATTCTGTAATGTGATAGGTCCCGACTTGGTAGCTCGACTGCAGCCACTTTCACACCGGCGGGATGTGGCTTCCATCTGTTGATTTTACAAATATTTTCATAGATTTTGCTCAGAACAAATTAAGTCACTGGTGCCCCCGCCACAAGAATGTACTCTTGCAACCAGACTGGCAGCAAAGTACCACCCATTTACAGTTAGATCAACCAAATGCAGGCGACAATTCTACTTAACCAGCTTCTTTTCTCGCGCTTCCCGCCTGTAGAACTCTCATCCATATACTTGCTTTCCTGAGGGTCACAACCTCTAGTAATTTAAATACAATATCAATACCCACCTCTTATCTACTTGACGCCAGTTCTTTGTATATCACCCTGTATATTTTGTTCTTTTCCTTTCTCTCTACTTTCGAATCTCCCCTCACTGTGTTCCAATTCTTCTCTTGACCTTTCTCTGACACCTCCTGTAACTGGTTCGTCTTTTTCTTTACTCTCCTCCTGTCTTAACTTTTACTCTGATGTAGCCCCATGCGCATCAGTGGCGTACTGCTTTGGTTGGGGTGAAGCATTTTTTAAAAAAACAAAAAAACATTGTATGGTTATTTTTCTTATGGTATATATCGTCTTGAAACATATAATGTATAATGTTTGTGCAGTTCCTTGCATTCATAATATCAGCTGAGTTTCCTGAATCTGCTTCTTTTATGACATTGATTCTTTTCAAATCTTCGAAGATGAAGGAAAAACTTGAAGTAGCTGAAATGTGGTTCTACAGAAGGAGGCTGCGGATATCATGGACCGAGCATGTGAGCAATGACGAGGTTTCAGAAAGGATGGAGATGAAAAGGAAATTAATACTGAGCATCAGGAAGAGACAACTAAAGTTCCTGGGACATGCGATGAGAAAAGAGGGCTTGGAGAATCTGTTACTCACAGTCCAGATAAAGGAAAAAAGAGACAGGAGAAAGCAGCGGATAACAAATTTAAAGACCTGATCAGTTGGATGACGGAACGAGGGTTGCATGGTGCAACATGAGAAAGCGTGCTAAGAGCGAACAGGGATAGGGAGACGTAGAAGGCCATTATCGCCTACGTCCTGACATCGAACATAAAAGAAAAAGTTCATTCTATTGTTGTCTGGTGAAGTCAGATTTTGTGGGGAGATTTTCATTTTTTCAAAGTGGGAATTCAAGATATAATCACTAGATTCACTAGGGGGTGAGATTTTTCTAATTGTAGGTAGACTACTTTTGTAAAAGAATATCCTGCGAATTCTAGCCTTCTGCAGAGGTGTGAAACTTTAATTTCTGCTACATTTGGCTTTTGTGGTTCGGATAAAATCTATCTATCTATCTATCTATCTATCTATCTATCTATCTATCTATATATTGTAACTAAGTTGTAGGTCTCGTAGGTTTTTTTACCTGTTGTTCATGCATTTACTTTTATAAAGAGTGCTCGATACAAATGTAGAGCGTTATATATATATATATATATATATATATATATATATATATATATATATATATATACATATGGCTGTATCTGACTACCGGGCACACCGGGCACGGGTCCAGGCCGATCCGTGCATTCATAGTGAAAATCCGGGCAAGAAAAGATGTCTTCGTCAGAAATCAAACGAAACAATTCACGAAGACAAAGAAACAAAGAAAGAAAGAAAGAAAGAAAGAAAGAAAGAAAGATGGAAAGAAAGGAAACATCCGAATGAACACAGTAAAAATCTGTTTGTTTGTTTATTAATTTTGGGGTAAAAGACTGGTTATACACAGAAAGTCCGAACCCGATTTCCTGCTTTCGTTCACGTTCGGTACCTAATTTCCATTGGAATAGCCGAAAAAACCCGCAAAAATCATAGTTTCTGGAAACGGATGATACTGATGACGTCATCACATTGTCAACTAATAAATCCGGGCAATTTTCTCTGTGCCCGGTGATTTTAGCATCAGCTACGGCCCTGTATATATATATATATATATATATATATATATATATATATATATATATAACTTTAATCCAAAAGGAAAAGCAGGTAGTTAAATCCCCAAAACCCGATCCTAATTAATATTAATTACATTAATATTAAAACAGAGCAAGCTGGAGGGTTCAATATAATTTGTATTTAAATTTAAATTTAAATTACAGAGCCAATTATAAAATAAAATAAATTCCGATGTTCAAATCAGTTGTATGCACAATTCTACATGAAATCCCTAAGAGAAATTTCGGGTATCATCAGTAACTTCTTTATTCTAAAATAAACCGAGATATCACACTAGCGGAAGTTCAAAAAGATATACATCACGGAAAATTTAAATGGGTGCAGACAGAAATCTATGTCTATTTTTAGATTTTTGAAAACCCTTACTTTTAAACTGAGTCGAGAGTTGAAAGTGGAAATTTAGCCTTGTCTGGTTCAAAGAAATGGAAAGGGGAAAGGATTAAGGAAAGAAAGAAGTAAAAGGGAGAAAGTAAAAAGTAGGAACGGGTGGTTAACAGGGAAGTAAGCCAAGAAAAGAAAAGAAAAGAAAGGAAAGAAAAAAGAAACATTCATCTCCATAGAAACGTTAAAAAACGTGTTGACAAATAAATCTTAGCGGTTTTAGCTTTAAATAAATGGGATGAAGTTTTGAGGAAGCCATTGACATATAATTTAAATTTAAATATAAAACTAGATTTAAATTAAAAACATAATAATTAAAAATTAATAAAACATAGAATAAAATAAATTATAAAAAAGATAAAAAATATAAAAAAGATGAAAAAATTTTAACTTAATTACTATATTAAATCAACAAGTGTACACATACACACACACCCACACGCTTTCACCTATACACACACACACACACATATATATATATGTATATATACATATAGATAGATATATTCAACATATATACATATATACATACACATATAAATATATATACGAAATAACATACTACACACATACATACATGCACATACACACACTCTCTCACGCAACAACACACGTACAAAAGACTACACATAATCGCAACATGAATTAAGTTCAGTTCTAATTATATTTGAAGATTTTCAGAAAGTAATTCAAGGCGGATTGGTACGATAGGAACGAATTTTTTTTTTATATTTATTAAATTTAATGTAAGGGCACTGGCAAAAAAAATTATACAAAACAAAAAAAGAAAAAATATATATATATAAATTTTAAAAGATTTTGTAAAAAAATAAAGGTGCAGGGAAAAATTATATAAAGGTGCAGGGAAAAATATTTAAAGATGCAGGAAACAATAAAGGTGCAAGAAAAATTGGGGGTTAAGTTAGTCTACGTATCCTTACTCGTTAAAAGGTAGATATTAATAGGAAAAAAGGAAGAAGAAGGAATCTATTAGGCTGGGATCAGTCATTGGTAGTGGGGTTCAAATTTACTAGTTAAAATTTAATTAATTAATTAATAAATTAAAATTAATTTATTTTCCTAAAATTAAACTTAAAAATTTAAATTTTATTTCTAAATATAGACGTTCATAAATTTCGCCTTATGGCGGCATTTACTAATGAATTCTTTCCTTAAATTCAAGAGTAGGTGCTGATTAGGGTACTTTTATATTTGTATTTTTTCCTGTAAACACAGATTACATTTTTCGTAAAAATTCCTCGGAATACGATCTGAAATTATCAATTTCCAACTAACTATAGGGTTTAGCCCTTCTTCCTTCATTTTCCAAAATCTTTGTGAAAGGTCTGTTTCGTATTTCTGATTTGGGTTAGAAAAGTAATACATGTGATTGTAATAACGTTGCTTAAAGGCCCCGCGGATATACCAATATAGGTCCGGTAATTCTTCTTGTTGTTGGATGGTGAAATGCGAGCTTCATAGATTACCTGGGAGGATTTACATTTGCCTTCCACCGTGCAGATACTCACGGAGCTACATTTGCATACATTAGAAATTCCAGACATAAAGTCGGTATTATATACATCCTTTAGAATCTGCATATTGTGAGAATTAATAATGTCGTCCATATTTGAGGTAGAGGAATAGCTAATTTTTAATGTGTTCCTATTAAAGATTTTTCGTATGGGATTGTTGTTATTGAAATATTTATCTATTAACCTGATAAAATATTTACCTATATTAATATTAGTTAGTTTGCAGTATGGAGACTTAAACCAAATTATCTTTCTTTTTCTACAATTATTTTTATTTTTATTGTTGGTATTAGATGGTTTGGGATCAATGGTTGGTTTTATAGACGTTAATTTATTTTTAAATCCGTTATTTTGTAACTTTCTTTACTTTTATTGAAGGTTTTGACATTCGATGATAAACGGTTAATCCTATTATTTTCCATATTGGGTATCTGTTTTAAAATAGCTTTTGGATGATTATATATATATATCAGGGGTAACCAAACTTGCTTAATGTGCTAGCCACAATCGATGACCTTTAGATGGTTGAGAGCCACAAACGGGAATGAAGTTTACACATACGTTTTTCTTACATTAGTATCAAACTTACATTTTGATTCAATATGTTCCCAATACCTTCTCAGTAAATATTTCTAAAGCTGGACATTTTTATTATTATCTTTTACATTATCTCTGATGAGAAAATGACCTCAGCCAACATATATATATATATATATATATATATATATATTGGTTTGTTAGTTTTATGGCATATCAACCTCGGCGGGTCATTTATTGCCAACTATTTGTTTTATTCATTGCTGGTAATACCTTTTTCTTTCAACAATTTATTGTTGTTTTTATATAAGTTTTGTGTCTATTAATACTTTTTTCTTTTCGAGTATCAAGATTCATTGGGATTTGTTTTTAAGGACAGATTCCCCAAGTCCTACCCTGTTATTTAACCCATAACTGGAGGGAAGGGACGGATTAATACCTTTCTCAAGGGTACCAGTGCTTAAGTGAATGCAGGGTATTCAACTGGAATTCGAACTCGGCCCGCCGATTTCTCTTTCCGAGCCGATATCCACTGCACCACAACGCACATCCGTCACTAAACGCTTACAGCACCTGGTATTCCCAAGCGGTCACTTATCTAAGTACTGACCAGGTTCAACATTGCTTAATTTCGGTGATCGAACGAGACCGGTGTATTCAACGTGATATTGCCGTAAGCCATGCGTATATGTAGTAGGGAATTAATGAATATACTTATGAAAATGCACACATGTATAAAAATATTATTCAGGGTTTAATAAAACAATGCTCAATTTAGTATAAACAGAGATACTAATTATATATATAATAACAAATATAAATATTATCCTACGTCGGTGGCACAACTGGGAGATTTATATTTCATGCATTATGCATTAGTTCAGACTGATGTTCAGATCGTTGTGTTCAGACCAGATAACGCGCTCTCTCCCGGAAACTGTAACTAAATTCTGATCAGCATAATTGCAGTATGAACTACAGGTTGACTCTGGCGGTGTTGAACAAACACAGGTATGCCTAAGCAGTCGTCTGCAGTGGGGATCAGCTAGCCACCCTAGCACACGGGTATCCTCGAATATGAGTTGCCAAAAAATTCGCGTAAAATCTTCTGTACAATAAAGACAGAAGCTGATGATGGTTCGCCTGAAATAAGGCTATAATTCCGATTTGCCATGAAATAATGTGTCTGTTTTAATTTTTTTCTTATATTTGCTCTATATGTATTTATATACATATATATTTAGACCTCTTTAGAGAGTTAGCCTACCACTGTATATACAGGATACTCCTTTAGATTTTTCTATATCTATGCCCCATGCTTATATATATATATATATATATATATATATATATATATATACTCATCCGCAGAGAGACCTGTTTCGCTGTATCACAGCTCGTCAGTACGGTTAGACTCCGATTGCTTTAACCCAGGATTGAACCCGACCGAATTGGCGTCAGCCGGCGATTCTACCTCTGGGATATATATATATATATATATATATATATATATATGACGTCAGTCGGCAATTCTATCTCTGGGCTATATATATATATATATATATATTGTAACCCATGCAGCAACCAAGTGACGTCTTTGATTTGTTGTGTTACGTACAATATTCTTGTGATAAAATCCATGTCTAATGCTTAAGAGAGTAACATGATAATACAGCCGAACAATATAATCTGTTTAATCAAACTAGAGATTAGCATTTTGATGAAGGAATTCGGAATAAAATTCGAAATCATTTAAAATTCTGAGTGAGCATTGAATAACATTTTAATCAAGTTGCCCGGTCGATAATTATTCAAGATGTGTTTGGTAAATGGCAAGGCGCATGCATTACATTCACTTACGCGCAAATACCCTTGGGAAAGGTATTAATCCGTCCATTCCTCCCAGTTATGGGTTAAATAACAGGACAGACTGGGTTCTATAATCTTAGTAGACAACCAATCTACCGCAGAAAGCAATGGCAACCTACTGCGGAATAATCTTCTGCGCAGTCAGTCATGTCTCTAAATAGACATGATCGCCCAAGCGTGTATCACGTATGGCACTTAACTGACTGACTTCCATTCAGGACGTGGTCGATCATGTCTCTCAAAGACTTCTTATCTTTAAAGCTGTAAACACTTTTCGTCTCTTTAATATCGCCCCAATCCATATTCTCTCATCCAAGCTTGTTAGGTAGCTTACTCACACTTTCTCTCTGGCTCTCTTGCCTTCTCTATGTTCTGTGAATGTCAAATCCTCTAAGCCCTCTTTTCTCATTATGTGTGTCTGTTCTGTTATCCATTTACAAAAGCTCACTTTCCTAATTACATTTTGCAAAAATATTCTTTTCTTTTGGTGAGAAAACAGAAAAGACTCTCTTAATCTATCTATCTATCTATCTATCTATCTATCTATCTATCTATCAATCAATCAATCTATCTATCTATCTATCTATCTATCTATCTATATATATACATATACATATATATATATATATATATATATATATATATATATATATATAAATAAGTGCTCAATGTCGTATAAAAAGTGTTGTCAATAATATCTTCATAAATATACATATTATACATATTATCCTTCACCGGTGACACGACTTCGAGTTTCATGCACTATGCAATCATCAGGCGAATATTCTTCTTCGTGTGCCGTGTCTCTTCAAGACGTAGGCGATCATGGACTTCCGCTTAGCTCTGTCTCTTGTCACTCTCAATAATTTTTCTCTTTGTATCTCTTCCAAGCCATGCACCTTCAACCATTTGCTCAGACCTAACATGTACGTCTTAAGCTGATTTCCCCTTGTCTTTTCTTCCGTTTATCCGACCTGTGAGTATCAAATTCTCCAGGCCTTCTTTCCTCATTACGTGTCTCAGGAACCTCATTTGTCTCTTCCTGATATTTATTATCAGTTTTCTTCTAATTTGGATTCTTTCCAATACGTCATGGCAGCACCTGTGCTCCTTCCATGTCATCCTCAGCATCCTTCTGTAAAACCACATTATTGCTGCCTGAAGCCTCTGTTTCATCTTTGATGAAATTGCCCGGCATTCACTCCATACAGAAGGACAGATGTCACTTAGCAATCCATCACTCTTTTCTTTGTTTCCAATGAGATTTTTCTGTCTTTCATTTCTCTGGCTAGCTTCTGAAATACGTCTTTGGCTCTGCCAATGCGTCTTCGGATCTCCGTGCTGCATTTTTTATCCTCTGTCAAAATACTTTCCAGGAATTTGAATTTTTTTACTTCTTTTATTTTAGATACTTTAACTTGCAGTTGGCATATTGGTCTCCTCTTTTTGCTGATGATCATCAGTTTTCTTGCGGTTTATGATCAATCCTTTCTTTTCACTTTCTTTTGCTATCTTCTGTAGAAGGTCCTGCATTTTCCTTACCGTGTCTGCTATCAGCACCGTGTCATCCGCGTATCGGATATTGTTGATATTATGGCTGCCAATGATGAATCCTGGCAAGGCTTTTTTCTCTCTCATAATGGCTTCGCTGTACAGTTTGAAAAGATCCCGTGAGAAAACATCCTTTTCTTACGCTTCTTTCTATTTTTGCATACCTGCTGAGTTCGCCTCCTATCCGTACACAAGCGGTTTGCTGCCAATATAGGATCATGATTCTCCTAATCTTTTTTGAAAATGTTGAGGTTGTCGTACATCTCTATCAAGTCCTTGTGTCGTACTTTGTCGAACGCTTTTGTGTAGTCTATAAAGCACAAATAAAAGTCCTTCTGCTCTGCTCTGACGAACTTAAATCACTGGTGCCCCCCAGATGTGAATTTTCACGAGATACTAGATTGGCAACTAGGTCCCACCCTTTTACAGTGAAACCGATGAAATGTAACCGCAATCTCTACTCCAACAGCTTCTTTCCTCGCACTTCCCGCCTGTGGAATTCCCTACCGCATGCTTGCTTCTGAGGATGAGTTTTGTTATGTGGCTCATTAAACTGATTGTTAGATGGAATTCCTTTCCACCTGGCTTCTTAGGTAGTGTTATGAAGATTTATCTGCTTAGGTCCTCCGGTATATTGCCGCTGCTGTAGGTTTCGTTTATTATTTCTGTTAGTCTTTCGATGCCAAAGACTTCTAGAGACATCAACATCTCTATTACAATTCCGTCCGATCCAGCAGGTTTGTTTCTCTTCAGTTTGGCCATTGCCGATTCAACTTCGGTTTTGTGCATTGTTGGTTGATCGCTGTTGTCGTGGAAGAGAAACACTCAAATTATAGTAAGCATGATGCACTTGATGACTGGTGGATATATCTATATATATATATATATATAAGAAAAATTAAGAGACACGTTATTTCATGGTGAATCAGAAGTTTAGGCCTATTTCAGGCGAACCATCGTCAGCTTCCGTCTTAATTTTACAAAAGACTTTACACGAATGAGACTCACAAAGACCTAAAAAAAACGAATAAAAATAACGGTCGCTCCCTTAAAAGAGAAAATTTAAGAAAAATACATCAGTTTGGCGGAGACATATACATCTTCATACATAATCATATATACAAGCAACATATAATCAGATGACACGCGTAGAGGCCAATGACAACAAAAGTTCGAAGACACTTTCGTCTAACAGAATAAAAACTTACATTCTAACTGCTAATGTTAAATCTGTCTAGAAATCAAAGTCTCGCATTAATCAACCATTTTAACTACCTACACCACTTTCTTTAAAATTCCAACTGTCAACACACATGACTTGTTCCCCTATTACTAACCCCCACCAACCTCCCAAACAGAACTGACCAAATGAAAGAAAAGAGGCTTTCCATTCCTATACATGCCGCCTGATGAGACATCGAAGTTTCAATGTCGAAACAAATGTACCTTTGCAGTGGACATATATATATAAACTTATGTACTCCTTTTCACTTCAGCTCGTAATAAGTGTAGAAAGATACTTAACGAAGCTAAGACGTTGTTTGCTGCCAGAATGAAACAACGCATAGCATCCGCTATGTTAGGCGACAAACACTAGTGGCGACTCTGTAAAAGAGTACTTAACAAGAGCAAGTCCACAATACCCCCACTAATCAATAATTTTGTGGTCCTCACCTCCTCAGTGGACAAGGGCTGAATGCTTTGCACGGAGATTCTTGAACAATTCGAGTCTGGACTCGTCTGGGGATTTACACCCGACTTCTCACCTAGAACTGAGGCTCAACCGAATGACGTCCACATTACACCCTCGCTTGTCTCTAAGATAATCTCAAAACTTGACCCCCACAAAGCGAGCGGAGGGGACAGAATCCCAATCATAGTCTTAAAGAAATGTGCCCCTGAACTCTCCTCCGTCCTTTCTAAGCTCTACAACTTCTGCCTCTCTGTTTCCTGCTTTCCTGCCTGTTGGAAATCTTCCTCTGTAGTTCCTATATTCAAAAACTCTGGAGAACCCTCGGACCCCGCAAATCACCGCCCTATCTGCCTTCTTCCGATCTTTGTTCGAGGCCGTTATCAACGCCGAGCTCGTTCAGCACCTCACAGAAGCTCACAGAACCTCACAGGCTCCTCTCGGACAAGCAGTATGGTTTCCGCTTCACCAGGTCTACTGCCGATATGCTAACGACCATCACCGGGTATATATACCAGGCACTCGACAGGAATGGCGAAGCCCGAACCGTCGCCTTGGATATCTCTAAAGCGTTCGACAGAGTTTGGCATGCTGGCCTTCTATGCAAACTGCGGAGCTATGGTATAGCTGGACAATTGTTTGAACTAATCCAGTCATTCCTATCTAATCGCACATTGAAAGTGGTATTAAATGGACATGCCTACCAGAGCTATCATACGAACGCGGGTTTCCTTCAAGGCTCTATCCTAGGTCCTACGCTCTTTCTGATCTACATTAATGATCTCCCCGATACCATCATATCCCAAGTAGGTATGTACGTCGATGACACCACAGTCTACTCTCGCCTCGATCAAAAATCTGGTGTGGGCGACAAAGCTAACCTTGCAGCCGAGCTTGGAAAGGACCTCCAATCCGTAGTGGAAGTGGGTAAGAAATGGCTCGTAAATTTTAATGTTTCTAAAACCAAGCTACTATAAATTAACCGTCATAGAAAACCTCACCTACTTCCCATTAGCATGGATCAGGCTTGCCTCCCAGAGAGTAAAACACTGCGCCTCCTTGGTCTCACACTTTCAGCGGACCTCAAGTGGAATGACTATATCGAATCCATTGCTAAATCCGCTGCTATTAAAGTCGGTTCTCCGTGCAGGGCCCGGAGGTTTTTTCCGTCTAAATCTATCCTGCACATTTATAAATCTACCATCCACCCGTGCATTGAATACTGTTGCCATATCTGGTCGGGTGCCCCTGCTATTCTCCTTGGGATTCTCGCCAAGGTACAGCGGAGGGTCTGTAATGTGATCGATACTGACTTGGTAGACCGCCTGCAGTCTCTCTCTCACCGGCGCAACGTGGCTTCCCTGTGTCTCTAATATAAATACTCCCATGCCTTCTGCTCCGATGAACTTAGATCACTGGTGCCCCCTAGGTTCGAATTTGCACGAGATACTAGATTAGCAACTAGATCCCACCCTTTTACAGTGAAACCGATAAAATGCAACCGCAACTTCTACTCCAACAGTTTCTTTTCTCGTACTTCTCGACTCTGGAATTCCCTTCCACATGACTGCTTCCCCGAAGGCTACAATCTCTAGGAGTTTAAATGTAAGGTCAATAGACACCTCCTAACACAATAACTCGCTTCCATTCTTTCAAACACTCTTCCCATCCTCCCAACTATCTATCACCCCCCTTCTGACATTTCCTATATCTAACCACTCTTTCTGTTTACCTTCCCCTATGTATCCCCAAGCGCAATAGTGGCAGTGGGATGCCTTGCTTGGGTTGAAACGATTAAAAAAAAACATGTTCTAAAATGTAATTTATAATAAATAATCACAGCTCTATATATAATATATATCGAGCACTGTTTTAAATTAATGTTTTGGGCGTTGTAAAAATTCTTTCTTCGTTCTGTATTCACTCGGATATATATATAGTGAGATAGATACATTGTTTTCATTTTAAAACATTTTAGAGTGTTTGGCTGTCAATCTGATGATAGTGCGGAGGAATTGGTAAGAGTTGGATGATAATTCCAGGCTATTTTCCTGTTTTTAATTAGCAATTTCTGTACGTTTCACATGCTAAAACCTGAATTATCTTCCCTCGATTGATTTACGTCATATCATCTTTTGAACATGCTACTTTTTCCACAAACATATTATCTTTAATTGTATATATATTATATTTACATTCCAAAAGTGAACAAAAAAAAAAACAGTGTGGTTAAGTTCTTTGCAGATATTCTCTGTTTAATAAGATGGTGTCGGTATTGCTATGGTGGATGTTTGTGGACTTTGAGTGCTCTTATTATTATTATTATTATTTGTTTGTTTGTTTATCGCATCAGTAATGTGGTTCATTCTGATGGCATTGCCTCTTAACGTACCCGGGGATTTTTTTCATGATTTGGCATCAGAATGAAAACATTAAAATATCGTAATCGATAAAAAAAAAATGGCGGTGACTGAATAAGAAGAAAAAATAATAGGAAAAAGGATAGGAACAAAAAAATGTTAAAAGACAGAAAGAAAACACATGAAAATCATAATCATGTATTAATCGGCTCAGCGATCTTTATTTTTTATATAAATATTAAGTTGTTTATATATTTTTTATCTGTCCTGCCATTTATTGAGTCGAAGAACACACCCACGCAATCCCGCGCATACAAGAATAGATCAATAAGTACGCAGCCTAACGCATTGTTAATGGAATGGTCACTTGAAATGGTCAATCGACGCGGTGTTATCGTTAACAAGCTTGTTTTGCTTGAACGTATTACGACTGAGTAGTGAGTTCGATCCACACTAGTAGTTGTGCCACATCTAGAAAATAAACTATATAATATCCAGTCTATATAATTTCTGTTCATAAATAAATTACGTGAAAAAGAATGAGATTTTCCCGAAAAATAAACACACATACACGCACATATAGGTGTGTGTATGAAATTTTCAGAGAGAGTGTATTTATAAAAAGACAAGATGAATAAATCCAAAAACAAAACTAAAGGAAATTCAAGGGTTTTCTTTTGTCACAAGTATTTATATATACGGATGTTCGTTGTAGTGCAGTAGATATCAGCACAGAACGAGAAATCAAAGAGCCGAGTTCGAATTCCAGTTGAATTCGTTGCATTCACATAATCACATGGAAAATAGTATGAATTCGTCGCTTCTCCCACCAGCTATGGGTTAAATAACAGGACAGATTGGGTTTTATAGCCTTGGATGGCAACCAGTCTACCGCAGAAAGTAATGGCAACCTACTGCAAGATAATCTTCTGCCCAGTCAGTCATGTCTCAAAAGAAACATGATCGCTCACGCGTGTATCACGTATGACACTTAACTGACTGATTTATATGCAAGAGAAAAATGTTGCTTTTTTCAAAATTTTTGGAGTATAGAAGATTCTAATAAATGTTCATCAAGTTAGCCGAAAAGTTTTGGCAATCTATAGAAGACATGAAGTGATACAATTCAATGTCTAATAAATAAAATGTGTAAGTGATGTTCTTCATTGTTTGAATTTTTTTTTAAATGCAAATTAGTATTTAAATTATTTTAGTTGTGGATAAATTTAAGCGTTTTCTTTTAATTTTAAACATTTTTATAGTCGTGTATGTTAGCTTGTGAAAAATTTCTTTTTTCAGGTATGGATATTTTAGAACAAAATCCGGGACGCACATTATATTTTGAGAAGTTTTCCTTATATATATATATATATATTGTAACAAAGTTGTAGAACTCGTAGGTTTTTTAACCTGTTGTTCATGCATTTACTTTTATAAAGAGTGCTCGATACAAACGTAGAGCGTTATATTGTAATAGTTGTTACAAGGGTATATAAATTCATAGTATCACTACACAAAAACTTTCGCGATACTATGAATTTATAAACAATTGTAACAACTATTACAATATTTATATATATATATATATATATATATATATATATATATATATATACATATATATATATATATATATATATATATTATAAATTATATTTTAGAACATGTACATAATTTTTCTATATATATATCTGCGACAAAGGTACGTTTGTTTCGACATTGAAACTTCAATGTCTCATCAGGCGGAGTGTAAAGTAATTATATTTGTTTAGTCTTGTTAGAGGTGTTGGTGGGGGTTAGTGATAGGGGAATAAGTCTCTGACCGTTGCGATTTTTGAAGAGGGTGTTTTTTAAGGTGGTTGATTAATAAGAGTCATTGATTTCTAGACAGATTTAACCTTGTAAGATTTTATTATCTAGCGGCCAGACTACATCCTTTGGATTTCTTAGAAGAGCCGGCAGAGTCTTTATAATTAATGTAAGTTTGTATATTCAATCTTAACTTTGGATTTAGAAAATATATTTTTTCTATTAAATTTTTAATTTTTAATTAATAATTAGATCATAGTTTGGAAACCGTTTTTTCTATTAAATTTTTAATTTTAAATTTCTATTCATATATCTAGTCAATTGCGTACGTGGTGGGGGTTTAGTAGTAATGGAAAGCCTCTTTTCTTATTCACTCGTATATATATATATATATATATATCTATATCTATCTATATATATATATATATAAGTTATGTTATATTCATGTGTTAAAGTGCTCAATATCAAGAATAGAGCGTATGTCAATATGAAATATAAAAGTGGAAATTGAAGTCAACAGTCAGCGGCGACCGACAGTCTGTTTTTATTGATACGGAATTATCCGGTTATATGCGTTTTTGCTTACCTACTTATATGTGCAGGTCAGTAATGCATTGTGAGTAATGATTTGTATTTTCTGACGGTTATTTTTGTGGTCGCTAATGGTTTTGGTTGAAATTATTTTAAGGGCTATTAAGTGGAATCCGAGAACATTTTTTTTTAGTTTGGGAAGGCTATTTCTCGTTCAGTTTGTTAACTTTTTTGTTTATTATTCATTATTTTATTGTTGTTTTTTACTATGTTTTCATGTCTTTATGTGCGCGTTCGTGGTTTGTTAAGTTGTTTATTCTTAATTTAATTAAATATTTATTTTTGAAAATTCATTTATTTTTTTTATTAATTATTTTATTTAACTTTGTATTTATTTTCTCCTATTCATTTGTAGTTTTCGGTCTTTTTAATTTATTTTAAGTTTAGATTATATATATATATATATATATATATATATATATATATATATATATACGTGTGTATGTGTGTGCGTGTGTGTGTGTGTGTGTGTGTGTGTGTGTATGTGTGTTTCATTAAAAACGATATTCAAGTAAAATTTCATTAATTTTTTATTTAATTTTTCCAGTTTTACATGTTTTGTTTTTTTTCGTTTTACATAGGAGTGTAAAAATATTTCATAATTTTTGACTTTCCAAGTGCTTTCGGCCACTTCCTTGGTCATTCTGAAAGGTGTTATTTTTCCGCTGTGGTTATTTTATGCTCATGTTTTGAATGTAACTTAATTTACTTTGTGCTGTTTCTGAAAAATGTGTGTTCTTTCAAAGCTGTCACGTGCCACGCGCAACTGGAAATCGCGTGTGTATCTTTCTATTTAAAAATATATTCAATATTCCATTACCAATATATGGAGACTCAAAACACTTTATTCGTTTCATTGGGTATAAATATTTGTCCAGCATAAACATATTTTAAAACTAAATGGAAATCAAGTAATATGACCCAGAATAGAAATCGTTAGCCTTATCTCTGGCAAGGATCACCACAGCCAGGGAAGAAAATGTTCATTGGACAGAATGAGTGACCATAAAACCATTACACACCCACTCACATGCACACGAATAGGTATGTACATATATCCCTACATATAAATATACCTACGGATACTCGCGTACATACATATACACATATGTACATAATTACACATATATACATGCAAGTGTATATACATACTTGTGACGACATACGCGTAT